>CM061919.1:253931674-254156699 GCA_031002005.1 Vandiemenella viatica
AGCTGTTCCCCTCAACCTCTTTCACGTGGATTGTTAATCTGCAGATATATCTCTTAATCTGATTTTGTCTCAGCAACATACCGCCAGCGAGGAGGGAAATACCACTCGAACGCTGGAGGGGGGGAAAAAAAGAAAAAAATCGATTGTGAGAAAAAATAATAATTAAATCCGAACAGTAGTTCTTGCGTTGATGACGTTCGATGAAAAAGGGATACTAATTTGTTTCTCAGCATACCGACTTCACATCAAAATGAAACGCACCATATTTCATCCCCCCGGTCGTGACGGGTGAACGGTAACTCTCTGGCCTCGCATTCAGGAGAACGCAGGTCGAATCCCCGTCCACCCATCCAGATTTGGGTTTTCTATGGTTTCCCAGGTGACTTCCTGGATGGTTCCTTCAGCAGACAATGGCAGATTTGCTTCCACAATTCCTTGTCCTCAGTCATTTTTCTCCTCTAATAACCCCAACGTCGACGAGGAGTAAAGCCAGAAAAAAAAGAGAAAATTTCACTCCCAGGACCAAAGGCCAAAAATTTTTCTAAACCCCGCCTGAATCTTTACAGCGGTTTTTGTGAGTCCCATTCATCAGAAAAAGACAGACTTATAGACATATAGAAGTTGTAGTCTCATTATAAGCATAGATATTGGAATAAAGGTACAACACAATATTTTCAAAATAATAGTAATACAGACATAGGTAAAAATTAGGCCAATATAAGTTGGTACCAATCCCTAAACTTAATTTTGACATTTTACTGTTTCTCGGGTTGAAAGGTTGAGAAACGTGGCCAATCGGAACGCACCTCTATCTCTCTCATACGCCTTCAGTTATCGAGATCAAAGGCGCCTCGTCGAGGTAATCAATATCAGGAATATCAGAACAGGTAGCAGGCGCTATATAGTGTCATTAGCACGCCTGTCATCTGCGGAACCCTTAAATATCTTCCATTAGAGAGCGCCAAAGGGATGTAGATACATAAAGCCAGCGAGATTGCAGCATGGAAGAGAAATATCACGCGCAGATACATAAGGTCATGCCAAAATTCTCTGAGGTCACCAACACAGACACTCAATAAGTAAGGTCTTTGGCTGTAAATCAGCAGCTGTTCGTTGTAAATTCATTACTATTATTTGCTTTCATCTATACGCCTCATATACGTAGAGGTCGTTAAAGAGGCGGTAAAGGAAACCTTTTTTTGGAACATTTGTGTTTTTCGATGGCAAAAATAAAATATGCGGTATAGAAAATACTTTTATTTTGTTGTGTATCAACACGTACTTTTGATTACGTTTGGATAATTCAATAAATACTTGCTTTCTTATACACTTCCGCAGCTACCTTTAAGTAAAAGTATATAATGAGTTCATTCTTTATTGGTAAAAAATATCGAGGGAATCCGAAGTGTGAATGAGTGACGTTTGACATTTTGTTGTGATTGTATTCAGAAACGTGTGAATCTTTCGAACGAAGGATCATAGAGGAAAGCGATATTCTACTGTTCCTGCCAAAGACTTTCAATGATGGTTCGTTAAGGCTGCGTTACGATACTGCTATTGTGAGTGAGGGGTCAACCAATGAGGTGAGAATATGAGTTGGGCAAAATAAAGTATTTAAACGTTCCTTATTACTTTCGTAGACACTAGTCTATAACATAGTACTGGCAAACAATAGAAAGGACCGAGCTCAAGGAACGGAAAGCAGTTCTGCCATGGCGTTTTGAAGGAACCATTCCATGTCAGCATTTCGAGAAACCATGGAAAATGGAAATCTGGATAGACGCGTCCTCCCGAATACCATATCCGAGCATACCGGCTATCTAATCTCGGTGGAAATTATGAAATCGTAAGATCAATAAAGTTTGTTATGACCTGACTTAATATCAGAAAAATATATTTCAGTCAAGGAATAGTTACATTCAAAGAGGATCAAGAGACTATCTTACAAATCATATGCAGGATAAATTAAATTAAATTAAATTCCAACGGAACACACGCTCCGGTGGCAATTTCCCTAAACACCCATCCTCCCACCTTCCTGCACCCACCTACATTTTTCCTCTACAAATTTTAACTTTGAATTCTTTCAACGTTTTTGGTAAACTATTCATCATTTCCCTTGGTAGCTTATCCCAATCCCTGACACCCTTACCTAAAACAGAGAATCCTCCCACACCCTTATGCCTGAAAACCAGTGCCAGCTTGTAGCCATGGTCATCTTTTCCCTCCCATGCACTACCTTTCATACCTTGTGGTATCCCGTTTATCCGGAGAGGGGGGGGGGGGGGATACCATCACGTTGAAATTTTATCGGGAATATGAATATTAATTTTCTAATTTGGTTAATTGGTGAACTAGAACCTTGAATGCTGCAAGCATTTAAGGTACACAAAAAAATTCAATTTATTCTGTCTTCTGGCTTATACAAGGCAGGGCATATTTAATGTTACGTTAAACACAATATATTCAAAGAAAATAAAGAAGCAATACCCGGCGTTTACAATTTGCCGGATAAATGCAAACATAAACAGATTTTAAATATTTCAAAGATTTTGCAAAGTTAATATACAATAAAGTGGCGTCGCACGCCAACAAATTAAAGTTAACATTTACAAAAAAATTCCCAGGGGCGCCATTTAAAGTGAAAAGCATCATTTGAATTAGTTATAATGAGCAAGATGCTTAAAAGTTTAAAGTTAATGAACGTGGAAAGTTGGTTAGCTCAGTAAATATTGTTATGATGAGAGCAAAGAGTCTGATCTCAGGGACCGCTTACGGGTTTGTAAGCCTCGTTAAAACTGTATGGAACCATTGACCTTTGCATTGGTACTTTACCGTTGCTGCATCTGCTTCACGAAGTGTGACACGCTGTGTCACAGTTGGATGCTATTCCATGGACCCATCCGCGCTAGTGCATCTGCTGATGGCCTCTACCAGGTGAGACACTCTGTTTCCAGCAACATCTGAGCCAGAAAGCATCTATCTCCAACCGTGGACCAACAGCTAGGAGCGTGTGTCAGATGACAAGTCTACACTCCAGCTCGTCTGAACAACAAGTCCCTTCCCATGGCGTCCTCTTCTCCCGCCACGGAGAGCCAGCTTCCCTCTCCCAGTACATGGAAAAAGAAGCCCCTTCATTAACAAATGTAGACCCTGTAGCCACAAACGATTGGTGAAACGACGTAGCCCACAATCACGCGTTTCGTGCAGAAGCTAGCATTCATCGCTTGTTTCGCGCATATTTTCCCTGGCCTTGCACCCCTCAACGGAGAGTCGGGGCCATCGCCCTCATCACCTAACGGCATTTTTTCGTCCTTCACTGCCTGGTCCATTGTGTACGCGGCGCCTGGCTGTCGCCAGCGCTCGGCACTACTGTCCGGCCATTTGAACACTTAAAAGTGCAGTTCCAACATTTTCCACATTTAATACTTTCTTGACAACAATCTTACAATGAATTAAATTATATAATAATAAATTTGGCCGCCCAGGCTTAATACATAATTATTGACGCATCAATTAGCCCTACAATTTACATTTTCAATAAACAAATATAATAAAAACTTGAATATTAATTATGACTGTACTAATATTCTTTTGGGGATGACTCTGTCTTACCACAACCTACAACAATATCTTTCCATGCCTCATCACCAATATACGCCTTGTACACTCCCATGACCATCTTCACCCTCCTCCTGTCTTGCAATGATTCACATTCCAGCTCCTTTATCATATCTGTTACTGATTCCATTCTGCGATAATTTCCAGAAACAAATCTAGCAGCCCTTGTTTGCATCCTCTCCAACTCTTGTATTTGATACTCAAAATGTCGGTCCCATACTACACTCCCATATTCGAGCAATGGTCTGACCAATGTTTTGTAACCCAATTCCTTTACTTCTCTCGTACATCCCCTCATCACTCTCTCCAACAAATGCAGAATTTGGAAACATTTTCCTACCACCTGTCCAATGTGGCCTGCCCAGTTAAGCTTGTTATCAAATGAAATGCCGAGATATTTACATTTCAAGTCATCAGCAAACAATTCTTTCGCCATCTTATAACCATAATCAACCTTTTGTTTTTTATTTGTGTATCTAATAAGCTGACTCTTCTTTGCATTTATCTTCATCCCATGTTTACCAACCCAACTAGATATCCTGTCCAGATCACCCTGCAGCTGTTTACAGTCCTCTAACGTTTTGATCCTTTTATATAACATTATGTCATAAGCAAACAATCTAATTTCAGATTGTAAACAATCAAAACAATTCCTAAGACTTCCGCGGCCGTCTTTGTTCATGATTAATAGACTTTCGGGTTATGACGCGTTGTTTATTTAATTACCAGGACCACCCACTAAAGATATTATTACAAGCCTTATACACTGCCTGCACACCACAGATTGAGAGTCACTGGCAATTTAAGTATAACTCACGCTTATTACGATTAAGGGATTGTGCATAAACTACGTGGCTCGGTCTAGGGGGGGGGGGATGGGTTGGCTGGAAAGCTACGTTAGACTACGTGGGGGGGAGGGCGGGGGGTTTCGAGCCAGGCCACGTAGCTTTTAGTTCATATTATTTCCCATAGTTAAAATGAGATACAGGAGACACAACAGCATGTAAATATTTATTTCCGCCATTTAATTATCCACGTATGAAATTTACGATAGTCTGACATGAGAAAACGGTAAAAAATGTCTTCTGGAGTCATTAGAGAAAAAGGCTACGTGCTACGTGGGGGGGGGGGGGGGGGGTAGAGGCAAAAGCCACGTCGGGCTACGTGGGGGGGAGGGGGGTTAAGGCCAAAATGGAGCTACGTGGTTTATGCACGCCCCCTAATTAACGTATTTCCTTTATTTTAATATACTACATTCCAAAAAACTGAAGAAATAAATAACAGAAGTAAAAAAAACAAACAAGAATTCAAAGAGTAGTGGTGTCATCTTTTGTGTATCTCACAGGAGTGTACATCTTACCCTAAACACATAATGATCTTTGGTGCCTATCTGCCCCATTTCGAAACGATCCTGGTGACGTAGAGCCGTGCAGATTAAATAGATCAGCGTTTCTCAATCTGAAGACCAGTTAAATGTCAAAAATAATTCTGATCAGTGTAGGTTTAATTTTTTGATGTATGTCTATATTATTAACCGATCGTACCAATTGATATCTGCAGAGAGGCTCATAGTTTTCAAATTATGTTCACAGCACTCATTCTTCAGTAATAGAGTTTGTGTACTCTATCAGAAATTGACACTATGCCAGTAGAACAAAAGTGATTTTGTTATATTTAAGACTTGCTTCGGTAGAGCTCAAACTAAAGCCACAACAATACATAACAATAAATACCCAAAATGAAACAAAGGGACACCTGGTAAACACTAGTTGATGTCAGTCGTAAAAATTGGTAATAATTTCTTCGAAAAAATCTGCAAGAAACCCTATTTATTGCACACTCCTAAATATTGCTTCTAAGAAAGTATTTCCGACAATATTCTTAAAGTCTGTACTCTACTTATTTTCTTTTCGATCTATAGAGAGTACTAATTTAAAATCATAGTGTTGTAGAGGCAGTAGAATCAAACATTGATATATTCGAGATACATAGGTCAAATATATATATATATATTCGAGTTATAAGTGGAAAATATGCATTGAAATGCCTTGTAGGGAAATATTGATTATTTCGACTTACCGAGGTCTCAGATTTCGATAGTGGAGGTTTTGGGGCTTGAAGGGAAGGGAACAAAGGTTTCTTTCGGGTTGTAGAAGTTATCGACCTATCGAGTTTCGACTTACCGAGGTTCTACTGTACATATATAAAAGGACCATAGCAATTTGCAATTCACGCAGATTTCAAGCTGCTGACTGCGGCCGACTATATCAAGACAGCAGAAGGCATTATTAATTTATTACGCGTTCACTACGTACGCTATTCGGTCTAATGAAAGTCAATCTGTGAGGTGAGAAAGTTTATTGCCTAAAAATTTTAACGAACTCTATTTCTTTCATAGATTATAGAGTAAAATACTCTATATAACAGAGTACGAGTGACAAACCCACACCTGACTCCTTTTTGGCTTCCTGTTAACCCCCCCCCCCCCCCGTCCCCCCTCGTAGACTGACATACCCCAATCCACCTGCGCGTAGCAAATAGTTTTCCCCCCAATTGATTCCAGTACACATTTTGTACTGTTTCTCTTGTCAGACTATCGTAAATTACATACGGAGATAATTATATGACGGAAATAAGTCTTCACACACTGTTTTGTGTTCTGTCCTCAGCTTAAATTTGTTATTGAGTCTCGCCACGATATCGTAAAATTCGAAGAACAGCAGTGTTTTATTTTCAAGGATCAGTTCCGTTTCTTGTAGGATCTTCGGACAATTTCTGAAGAAAGTCAGGTTCCTGTTTCCTCAGAATCTCCAGAGCGCAGTGGGTCATTCGCTTTCTCCCATAGATATAAAGCAATCTTTTAATATGTTGATGATTTCGTGGCACGTTCAACAGCGGGGAGAATCATAAGCCGTGGATAGCACTGCCGGATGACTGTGATACGTTTCGTAGTATGACACACGATTTCATTTTTTGTGATAAGTAATGGCTTTTAATCCCTTGTTTCAAAACTTGGGACGAATCCCTATACTCAGAAAATCGGGATCTCCCGCGCAAATCGGGACACCTGGCGACGCTAGTTCTGTACCTTACAGGGCTAGTCAAAGTGATTGCAGTGATTTCAGGAAATTACTACAGATTTATTATTTGACATATACTTACAAGATTACACATATATATAAACAAACTGTGAAAGTTTTTTTGAGTGTCTACAGATGCTCAATATGTGCACCTTTAGTGACTCTGCACACATCAAGTCTATAATGGATTGGTCGTGCTGGGGATGTTGATCGTCAGCTGATGTCATGGCCTCCTCGTTCCCCTGACCTAACCTCCTGCGACTTCTTTGTTTGGGATTTCGTAAAAGACACAGTGTTCGTGTCACCAGTACCAGTTGATCTGCCAGACCTGCGGGTTTGCATCACCAATGCATTTGCTCTCATTGACAGACACATGCTGCATCGGGTATGGGAAGAACTCGATTGTAGACTTGATGTGGGCAGAGTCACTAAAGATGCGCATATTGAGCAACTGAAGACACTCAAAAAAACTTTCACGGTTTGTTTATATATCTGTGTAATCTTGTAAGTATATGTCAAATAATAAATCTGTAGTAATTTTCTGAAATCACTGCAATCATTTTGTCTAGCCCTGTATTTTAACTGTGACAAATAATATGAATAAAAAGCTACGTGGCTTGGCTCGGAAACTCCCCTCCCCCCTAGACTGGACCACGTAGTTTATGGATGCTCCTTAAGCACTAGCCAGACCATTAGCTTTCAAAGTATGAAAACCCACACAAACTGGTACGGTAGGTTTTTTGTGATACTTGTTCAAATACTCAGTCACACACAGTTCGCTTATAATAGAAAAGATTATTCGTGTGTGTATTGTAATAGGGACTCTGTATCGCGAGTGTACTCGTGGGGAAAGGAGTATGTGGTAAACCCGTGGCAGCTGGTAAGAAGCTTAGCACGTCTGTCGAAACAAATGCTAGAGAGGCGATAATAGCGTCGTCCACCATAGGAAACAGCAAATTCCACTCTGTCTGCGGTCTCGGAAGACCGCAGTGACTTCGAAACCGTACCCAATGGTTGCCAGTGAAGGCGTTTTGGGACGACGCTATAAATCAGCGTTTGAAGAACAGTGAATGGATTCGAGAATTTCGCGTTAGTTATTAAGGAATCGCAATAAATTGCAAAGAAAATTTTGTTTAGCTAACAACACGGAGCTGAGAAAACTGCCAGGTTGGTAGGAATTTCGCAAAATAGGGGTATTTAATGACCAATGAAATACAGAGAGTGTGTACGGAATCAGCTAATTGTGTAAAAGATTTGATTATTAACGACCTAAATGTTTCCCGGCGTATTGCTGCAACGTAATCTTCGTGGTCTGGTCATCTAGCCGGATTGTATCGTGAAAACAGGCTCTGCTTTCTTCATCAGGTGTTGCGTGGCTGTACTACATTACATAATTTTTAAGCTATGAGCGTTATTTAATAACAATTGTATTTAGTTAAGCAACTGCGAGAAAATGAACTGTCAGAACATTGCGTTCAGCCAACACCACCTGATGGTGATGGTTCAGCCCATTTTTGACGGACTTGGAAGCTATTTACATTGGATGTATATGTTTTCACTATAGTCTCTGTCACTTATAGTAGACTCTAAGAAAAGCTTTCCAGAACAGTGCGTTAAACCCTTTATTTTTAGCGGTCCTAGAAAGATATAAAGCTAATTATTGAAATATTTGAAAATTATTACCACAACCAAATAATAATTTATTATTTACTTACCAACTCAACGTCGGAAATATATTTTTAATGGGTTGCAGAAAAGTATTCAAAACATAAACGTACATACGAAAAAAAAAAAAAAAATCGTTCACGAACTAAAATGGATTCAAAAGCAGAAACTCTTTGTTTGGATTTAAAGCAATAAGGATTTTGCGAATAGCGTTTTCGTCTCCAATACCAAAATTTGGAATAAAGAAACTACACAGAATGTTACGTATTTATATTTATAGCTGACAGTGAAATTTGAGAAGAGAAAATGCTACATTGTGTCCGTAACGCTCCCGTCATGTGACCGGCCTTCAGTGGCGGATCTACAAATTTTCCGAGTCGGGGAAAAAACTTGAGATTGCCGTCCCTTCAAACATGAATTAGCCGCCTGGGGCGGTACAGAGCTATTCATTGATTTTGCCGCCCCCTGATGATTGCCGCTTGGGGCAGTAAGGCAAAAAAAAAAAAAAGTCACCGTCACACGAATTTGCCATTTACCGCTCCATCAAACATGATTTTGCCGCCCCCCTGAAATTGTCGCCCGGGGCAAGCGCCCCGGTTTGAACCCCCCCCCCCCCTAGATCCGTCACGTGCCCTGCCTTCGTTGCCGGACGAACAGCTGCCAGACACGTTACTACAAAACCGAGGTTATGAGCATTATTTAATTACCATTCTATTTAAATGAGCGCCAACGAGGAAATTAACACTAAAAGAAAGTTTGCACTTCGTTTAAATTAACACATTAATTAAGAGATGCTGTTGGTTTAATTTATATTCGATCGATGTAGTTATTTTCGTTATATTCTCTGTCCATAGATATGTAAGACAAAAACTTTTCGGCTGCAATATTGGCGGAGGTTTTGATTAGATAAAAATATATCACGGGACATAATAACAACTGGCATTCGTCGTTACAAGATCATTACCATTTTTAAGAAAATAATTTAAGTTGCTTTCATGTGCGTCATTTTACTGAAATCATTACTTCATGTGGATGAAACGAGTTCCATAATTATCGGTATCTATGGGAACTGGACCAGGATTAAAATTAATATTACGCGATACAACGTAAGTTGTTAAGATGTAGGGGGAGGGGTTGGTTGCAAAGCTACGCTTAGCTACGGGGAGGGAAGGGGTTATTCCGAGACAGGCCACGTAGTTTTCCACTTATATTACAAAATGTCTTCTGAAATCAATAGGGGGTTTTAAGATTTTAAGCTATGTGTTACGTGGGGGAGGGGGAAGGGGAGAGGGTAGAGGCAAAAGCCACGTCGGACTACGTGGGGGGGGGGGGGAGCATTCATATAACGGAGAAATGGAGCTACGTGGTTTATGGACGCTCCCTTAGATGTTTGGGTGTAGAGCAGGGGTGGCCAAGCTGCCCGCCTTGAATATTTTTCCGGCGCGCGAGATTCATCACACTTTTACAAAATATAATTATTTTATAATAGCCAAAGTAATGAAAACCAATGCATTAAAAAAAATACATTATTTATGCATCCATATTTCCAAAATTTATTTCATTTATATATTTTTTATAAATCATTTTTAGTGTTAAATATTTCTTTAAAATGTGTGTTTAGTGTCATTATATTATCTATATTTACATGTAAGAATAATAGTAAACACAATAATAATAACTCATTATGTTTGAATTCATCACTCCAAAAAAATGTCTATAGTGGGTCTAAATTTAATATGCGGATATATAATTTTATATGCGGCCTGCGGAATTATGATGCACTCCCAAAGTGGCCCGCAAGATCGTTTGGGTTGGCCACCCCTGGCCTAGAGGGTCGTCACTCTTGCTTTGGCGTACTTGGTCAACAAGAACTCGTGAAAAAAAGTGTCATGTTACACCACACTGTTCACCCCTTATACAATGAAAAAACATAGCCATTTTGCATAATAAATAACCCCGTAATTCTCATACTATTACATGTAAAACTTTCAATACTTAATCATTTAATACTCTTCATATGGAGATACTTGGGGCCAAATATTATTAATTTATCACAATCAGGTCTTGTTGTTACACTTTTAATTCCGCCAGTGTTCTGTTTAGTTTAGTAACTGCGAAGAAATGGATTGCAAGAACAGCCGTTATTTCTTACGAGCTGAGAAGCCTGTAACAGAATATTACCGGTCGCCAGAGTCGTGATATTTGCTGAACGCAGTTCTACGACTGCTGCGCAGTTCCTGGACTGGAACAATAAGTGCTTCCCTGGAACTGCTTACTGCGCTGTCCCGGCTGTGCTGCACAGTTTACAGGCTTCCAGCTGTATGCTGCAATCAGGGTGACAGTTATCTCGACAGCGCTCTTAACCAGGGGCGCCGACTCTGTGGGTGCTCGGGAGCTCTGGCACCCATGAGAGGTAAATAGTGGGTGCGGAGCACCCATGAGCATAGACGTCAACAGTAATCAGTAATCTACTTCGAGCGGCACCTGTTTTACCTACATCATGCGCCGCCTGGCGAGGGAAGACGTCTCGACGAAATCGCGCTTGCTTACGATGTGAGTGTGCACGTCATTCCCTAGGAGAATATAAACACTACGTTAGGCCATACCTAACAATATCTTCTGTTTGGTAAGTGATTCGTAAAGAACCGCACACAAGCAAATCGAACAACTCAACCCCGTGCTACCGCGCGCAAATTCCTGCCATCCGTGGCGCCTCACCTGTCCGTCATGCAGCCATCGTTTTCTCAGCCGCGGCTCGCAGGCTATCTCAGGTGTCTCACTCGTTCCTAGTCAAGCAGGTAAACAAAACATGTGCTTTAAGAGCACGATGCGCTTGATGATAACATGTTTATTTCTGAAAATTATTCGTTTCGATAGATAACCTGTAAAGAAACCATGTCTAGTGGCCTTTCTGGGCAGAAAACATCATCAAGAAGAGATAAGTACATTAAGGCATTCACTCAAGGTGGCTTTCCATCATGAAATTAAGCTTTAAAAAGATGAAAGCCAGAAGTTCACTGTTGTTGTGTACTGCATTAAGCCAATATAGAATGCGGCCTCAATGTACACTGAATGCTATCAAAAAGTAAACTATATAGATATGAAAACAAACAGTTTTTTGTTGACTGGATGCCTATCCATAAGGGACCACGAGGACAAATATTCAAATTGCATTCGATGTTGAAGCTGTGAGCACAGGATATTTTCGAATTAAACACGTGGCAACAAATATGGGCGGTTGTCACATGATATAACTAACGAAGCGTGTACAATTTTTAGTGACGAAATACTGCATAAAATAATAAAAGTAGTGCAAAATGCTGTCTGCTATACAGTTATGGTTGGTAAAAATAGCGATATTTCCAATAAGGAGCAAGTCACATTTTTCTTTTGTTACGTGGACGCAAAGTGTAATATACACGAAACTTTTATAGGTCTCTATGAAACGGTATTCACAATATCCGACAAACTTTGTTTGAAATTTTGAATGACTACAGTATTAAGAAGATTCGACGTAAATATCAAGATGTGTAGGGGTCTATCTACAGATGGTGCTTCTCAGGGGCGGATCCAGGATTTTGTTTTGGGGGGGCTTGAGCGGACTTTGGTTTGGGGGAGGGGCAGGGCCGCATTTAGGCTCTGTGGGCCCCTAGGCTAACGTGTGGTGCGGGCCCCCTGTCGGCAGTGGCTGGATTCTTAAATTTCGAAATATTCGAAATTCGACCTAAAAAATTTATGGGCGACTTTTTTTTTTTTTAGCTCTACTACCTGCCTAGGCGAGGGTTGTGTGTGGTGAGGGGCCCCTCTTTGTGGTGCGGGTCCCCCTTTGTGGTGCGGGCCCCTAGGCTACAGCCTATGTAGCCTATGCTTAAATGCGGCCCTGGGGAGGGGGCTTGGCTTGAGTGAATTTTGGTTCAGAGGACTTGCGTTCAGTGGATTTTGGTTTTTTTTGGGGGGGGGGGGGCCTTGAGTCGGGAAAAAGGTAGTATTTATAGCCTCCTCGGGCCTCAAATCTGTGAGCTAAAAAAAAAAAAAAAGTCTCAAAACTACAATGTTAGGGGTGGACCTAGATACGTTTGGGGGGGCCTTGAGCCCCCTAGCCCCCCCCCCTCCTGGATCCGCCCCTGGTGCTTCTGATGTTGAAACGCGTACTGACGTTCAATTGTGGCTTAAAGCTATCGAAACAAGGGCAATTCATGTGCGTTGCGCTGCCCACTCGTTAAACCTGGTTGTTCAAGAGACTATAGAAGAAGTAGGTACATTTAATAAGAGACTTTTTAGCGTGTTGTTTTTGTGCATGGTTCATCGAAACACCAGGCTTGTTTTAAATCACTACAGGCAGCTAGCGATGAACATCTCTTTGTGGCCTTTTCGACAAACAAGATAACGTTGTCGAATGTCTTCCTTAAAAACTATTTTAAACAATTATAGTGTGCTGCCATGTTTTATGAACGACACGAAAAGTCAGGAAGATAATACCTGCATGAAAGCAAAATTGTTTTTTAAAAGTCTTATATCTTTTGAATCACTTTTTATTATCATTTCTGATAGAAATTCTTGTTTGTTTCGAAGTTTCACACGCAAAAATCTGTAGATAATACTGTCAAGCACGTTGTATCATCCCAACGAACTGGTGAAAAATTTCCAAACCCTTGGAAATCGACTCTTGAGTCAGTTTTTATATTGGATGATCAACAAATCAACATTAATAACTCCAAAAATAAGGAGGATAAATAGACATATACATGATTCATCAAGTGAACCGCATTAATTTTCCTCGCGCGCCGACTGAAATAAAAAATATATCTTGTAGTTTTAAATAAAGTCATTGGCCGTACCAACCAGCACTTTATTAAAAATGCTATGACTCATTTGAGTAAAGTGGAACTATTTCTTACTGATTAAAATGATGCAAGCAGCAGTTATGTGAAAGAGTTCCATGAAGATCTCATTGATGTGGATTGTGTGGTTCCTCATCGTGTTATTGGCAATTACATGAAAAAAAAAAATGTCAGACTGTACGATATGAAAAACGGTTACATATATTTATAATTTGGTATTGCGAATCTATCCAAGATTTGATGCCTGAAATCATCAAATTGTTATAAATCGTTTCATATTCCAGTATCGGCAAGCACCGCATTTTCAGCATTATTGGGAAAGAAAGAAGTACTATGGCTCAGCAAAGTTCAAATGATCGCATGGTAGTGCATGTAAACCGAGAAATAGCGGATGATGTGGACCTACAAGATTTACATTTATAAATTGAGCTGTAGTTTGACACAATAAGTTTGCATTGAAAAACTGATATTATATAAATTAAAAATGTAGCTTCTTAAAAAGGTTTATTAATGTTAATTTGTTGATCAAATAGTTCTTAGTAAAACTGTGTACATGAAGTATGTGCTAATACATATATTCACCTAATAAAAATTATGCTACACCCTGTTGATAAAATGATTTCACTTTTATTATAATGAAAGGTATCCGTTCCTTATTGTTCAATCTAGTATTTTGTATGCATCTTTTTTTTTAATCTCCTCTGTAGACATATTAATTACCAGCTGTACCTGCGACTTCATTCAAGTCCTCACGGACAAAAATCAAATAAAATAATAAACTCCAGATTTCTAATAGGAAGACACAAATTATTGGTTATCTATCTATTACTATTATAAAGTTGAAAATCTATAACTTTGTAACTCAATCACGTTAAAAAGGCCGAACCCATTTTAATGAAATTTAGTGGTTTTTTTTGGACTGGAACCGAATTTAGAAAAAGCAAAATCGTTATTTCCTACTCGGCCTGTCTGTTCCCTTATTACTTGAAATCTACTGGATGGATTTAGATGCGATTTTGTAATAATATTTGGTGCCTGTGACTTCGTTAACGTTTGTCAAGGATTTTAAAGGTTTTTAAAAAAATCGATATAGAACAATACTTTATAAACCCATATAAGTATCAAGTGGCTATAATAAAAGTAGATAACCATGAGAGACATGCATCAGTTAAAAAGGGTGTGAGACAAGATTGTAGTTTATTCCCATATTCAACCTGTATGTAGAAGAAGCAATAACGAAAATAAAAGAAAAATTTTCATGTGGCATAAGCATTCAGGGAGAAAAAATCCGTATGATGCGATTTACTGATAACATTGTCTTGTTAGCAGAACAGGCTGAGGATATTGAGAAGTGACTGAATGCCATAAACAAAATACTGGAGGAAGATTTTGGACTAAATATAAATCAAAGCAAGACAAAAGTGATGAAATGTAGCAGAAATGATACCTATACTA
This sequence comes from Vandiemenella viatica, assembly GCA_031002005.1. Lineage (NCBI taxonomy): Eukaryota > Metazoa > Arthropoda > Insecta > Orthoptera > Morabidae > Vandiemenella > Vandiemenella viatica. Next base: position 253,946,337 of record CM061919.1, read on the forward strand.
GTAGATTAAAGATAAAATTAGGATCGGATGCAATAGGAGAAGTAAGTACATTCTGTTACTTGGGAAGCAAAATTCAACCGATGGCCGAAGCAGGAATGATGTTAAAAGCAGAATAGCAATATCAAAAAGAGCCTTCATAAAAAAGAGAAATCTTTTAGTTAAAAATTGGAAATTAATTAGAAAGAAATTTTTAAAACTCTAAGTATGGAACACAACACTTTATGGTAGCGAAACATGGACTTTAGGAATATCTGAAAGAAAGAAAATTGAAGCATTTGAAATGTGGTGCTACAAAAGAATGCTGAAAATTAAGTGGACAGACGAAGTACAAAACGAACGAGATTTGGAAACGATAGATGAGGAAAGAAGGTAGTGGAAGAAGCTTACAGAAAGAAAAGACAGTCTGGTAGGTCATTTTTGTGACATGCTTGATTCGTTAATTTTTTAGGAACAGTCGAAGGTAAGAACTGTAGAGGAAGACAGAGATTAGAATATAGGAAGCAGATAATTGAGGACGTGGGTTGCAAGGGGTATGCAGAGATGAAGAGGTTAGCACAAGATAGGAAGTTATGGAGGATTGCATCAAACTAGTTGAAAAACTGATGACAGCAAAAGAAATAATTAATTTGCATGAAACCCTAAATATTTTATGGATAAAAAGTAGCGTATGTCATTCCCTGCCAGATCAGCAACCCGCAGGTGATAGTCTCGTCAAAACTAGTTCACACTCTTTGCCGGTTAAAAAAAAAAAAAAATGTGATATCAAGTGGGCATGAGCACCCATGAGGTTTTCTAAAACTCGGCGCCCCTGCTCTTAACTCGATAGCAAGACAAGCTAAACTAACTTGCGATAGAGGGAGCGTATGAAAACCTTATTACAATCTGTTTCATACTCCATTATTTCTTCCCCGGAAACTTCATTTACGGGGATTATTAATGCACGAATCAAACCGATTGTGTCACAGTTGATATATCGCCAACAAGGAAAACAAAATGTAATTTAATTCCTCCGAATAATATGATACCATTTAAAGATGTGCATTTTATGAAATACGTGTATTTCAAATACAAATACAAAATGCAGAATACCTATTTTTATTTTGTATTTAAAATACTTTCATTTAAAAAGCATTTTGAATTTTATTTGAAGTACTTTTTCAAACATATTTTCTATTTGAAAAATTCAAAATACTTTCCTTAGTTTTTTATAATTTTAAATTTCATTTTGATAGTATATTTTATGAATATTAATTTATTAACTCATTCAGATTATTGGAAACATTAACAAACAAAAGTTAGATAAGAACTTGGTCTTACACAAATAGCAACGGGTCTGACAATATCGACTCATCTGATGATGCCGCCGCCGACTTGCATGTTGTAATTGTTTTGTTAGTCGTTTTTATGCCGGTTTTGTTCACTTATCTACATTTTGCAAGATATGTAGAAAAACGTTTAAGGGAAGTGTTAGTGCTAATACAAACTTCTTGAATAATATAATAGCAATTTAATAGGTTATGTTAATTTGTTATTCTTGTTTTGTAACACCAGTACCAAAGTTATTCTGGTCTGAGGAACAAGTGCCAAACATGTTAAAAAAATTATTTGTTTTAATTTAATTCCGTTGTGCTGGTAGTAAAAAAAGTGAGACAAGAAAGTACAAATTATGTATTTGTTTTAGTTGTAAAGATAATGCTGACATTTCAGAAGAGTATGATAAACTCAGATCTCAACATACAAAGAAGAGAACTGTGTTGTTGGCACTTCGAAAAAATGAAACACACCCCTCTTGCAACTGTCTTACCGAATTCAATTGATTTTGACAAGTCAGTTGTGAGTTTTGTAGTTAATACTCTTCACACACATGGACTGTGGGAAATGATTCATTTAGGGCTCCAATTGCAGGTGTTATTCAGCAGTTATCAAGCCCACCAAAAATTATGTGCCGTCGCATTTGAAATAAAAAAAATTGCTGAAGAGTCTATGAAATACAAGTAAAATACAAAACTAGTTGTAAAAGTGATATTATATGCACCAAGGCAGATATTTGGCATTTATCCAAGGGATGCTAACTGGGTGTGTCTGTTTAACATATTGTAACATATTTGAAAGAAAAAGTTCCTACACTTTCTTGCTGAAGATTTAAAAGGCTCTCGTACATTTAATAAAGTAGCGAACTGATTGTTGACATACATTATGAGTTAGATTCCAAATTATCGAAAATTATTAAATTGTGAAATAAAAATCTAAACGTAAAATAGGTGTTCCTAAAAAATAATACATGTTTAGAAAGTTCTGCTCTAGAGGAACATGGGATTATATTGAGGCCTCGTAGACTGAGCATGAAGGATGTCTTGTCTGAATAAGCAGTGGTTTTTGAATCTATGAATTAAGTGAAATAGATTACATGCATAATAAAAGAACAAAAAAGTATTATTTTTAATAAAAGTATTTTTAAAATACCTATTTTGCATTTTATATTTAAATACTAACATTTTAAACCATTTTATATTTCGTATTTGAAATAGAAAATCAAGAAAGTATTTGCATCTTGTATTTAAATTATTTTTAAAAATATTTTGTACATATCTGATACCAATAGTACAATGTTTCCCAACCTATGCCGTGAAATTGTGATGCTTTGCTAACCATACATCGTATCAAAGTATCATACATTATTTAGATTGTTATATTTTGTACTAATCATAAAGTATGCGAAATACTTTGTGGTAAACTGTGCAATTCATGGAACGGAACGCTTTTGTGCGTTATTAATTTCCAAACGACATATTAGTTCCTATGACGAAAGGAGACTTTTTTTTTTTTTTTTTTTTTTTTTTTTTTTTTTTTTTTTTGTAACTGCTTTACGTCTCTTTTTAACATCGAGGTCTTTAGAGACGGGAAAGGATGGGGGGCAAGGATGGGGGCAAGGAATGGGAAGGAATTCTGCAATGGCCTTTTTGAAGGAAGCATCCCGGCATTTGCCTGGAGTGATTTGGGGAAACCATGGAAAACCCAAATCTGGATGCCCGGACGGGGATTCGAACCGCCATCCTCCCGAATGTGAGGCGAGAACGCTAACCGTTACACCGCCCCGCTCGGTGAAAGGAGACGCACACTCGGCAGTAGACTTTATCAGACAGAGACGAAAGACGTTACTGATCCACTACATAGTTTGTCAAATATAAAAATATTGTTTCGTAGCTGCTCCAGTACAGCTTTTAATGCAAAATGGCGGGAAGGGGAATAACAGAGCGTCCTTAAATTTAATTAAAAATTAGTTGTTCATTTATTTATAATTCTAGATTTAGGATGTGGTATCAGATTTAACACTTTGATATGAAAATAAATAAATAACAATATCTAGTGCTGTAAGCACGAAAATATTTGTATTTGGGAAAGTAAATATCTAAATTTAAAAATAGTTTTTAATAGGCTACATTTTATTCTTCCAAAGACAATTATACTTTAATTTTTACTAAAATAAGTTGGCAACCGTACTGTAAACGGGCCAACCAGGTTGGCAGGAGCCGTCGCCTGGGCTGGTAATCGATTGGATCTCGGCAGAAGTCTTGGTTTGTCGTCATCTGTGCAACATGAGCTAATATCTCGTGTCTCGCAGGAAAAACAACTCTCTCTGCTTGTTGCTCATCTGTCTCCCAATGATGCCAGCCACTCCCCTTTGAATATCCGTAGATGGCCGCTAAATTTCCGTAGATTAGGCACAAAAATCCGGAGACTCGCTAACTAAAAGACTGAAACAATAATTATTGAAGAGAGAGCCAAGATTAAGAATACTTTTTATTTCCAGGTCTTTAAAATTCTAAATACCAAAAAATATTCTACATTGAAAGTAAGAAATAACTCTCAACATGTTTTATACTTCGTCACTGCTGCTTTTTTTTTTTTTTTTTTTTTTTTTTTTTTTTTTTTTTTTTTTTTTTTTTTTTTAAGGCCATACATGTTCCCCCTTTGATTCTCGGATATTGGTTAGGCCTACTCAGAAGGCACTGCTTTATAAGCCGTGCCAACGAGCGTGTCACCGTGCATAAAGAGTGCGCAGATAGTTCTTTTAAGACCTATAAAATCTATAATCAAACAAAATATGAGTTTTGTTTCAATCGTTGGTTCACACAAGATTTTGCAAGGAACCGATTCACAGTTATTGACAATTCTGTAATGCATTAACACTATACGCTCAAAGTTTAACAAAACACCAATATAAGGAAAAACTAACAAATAATAAAAAGTATAAAAAATCCGTAGTTATTTTAACAAAATCCTAACTTTTTCTAAAAATCCGTAGAATTGGCAACACTGTCTGTGGGCCTTGGTTGTTAATCCACCAATGCCATCGTCCGGCGAACTGTTTTTTTTTTTTTTTTTTTTTTTTTTTTTTTTTTTACTGCTTAACGTCTCTTAATAGAGACGGGAAAGGATGGGGGGAAAGGAGTGGGAAGGAATTCGGCCATGGCTTTTTGAAGGAAGCATCCCGGCATTCGCCTGGAGTGAATTGTGGAAACCATGGAAAACCCAAATCTGGATTCCCGGACGGGGATTCGAACTGCCGTCGTCCCGAATGCGAGGCCAGAACGCTTACCGTTACACCACCACACTCGATGGCAAACTGTTGTTTTCCTCTCATTCACTCTGATCCTGTTAACATTCATAACAAACACAATACTTTTCAACAATGGCTACTTGTCAGTGGATTGGACATATCATCAACTAAATCGGCGGTCTCTGTCTGTAGCAGGGCTGCGAGACTGTATAGTGCTCAACAACTGTATGCCTGTGTTACTCTAGTGGCTGTTTTGTCGTAAAGCCTAAAAGCCAGTATAAATAAAAATTATCCACGAAACATTCTGTCGTGTACTACAGCAACCACCGTATTACGAAGGCCGATAAATGCATGCTAGCCTGTTGTAACGGGGACCAGGCATTTCTAACAGAGCGTTACAAGGCTCCCGCTTCGACAGAGCGTCATTAATACGTTTCATTACGAGCTCGACTGGACAGTAAATTGATTAAACCGTAATTAGAGAACACGGTGTGGCTTTCCCCAACCGCGGCCGCATGGCGAACTTACCGTTTTCCGCAAAATACGCTAAAACACAGGCTATCAAACAGGTAACTTTGCCGCCCTTGTGGTTGTTACCCGGACGTAATGACACCTTCCTTGAGATCGGTCCACACTAGACCGCACCGACCCCGCACCAACACTTTTCCCACAGTTCCCACGATCTCTTGTAAACGAAGGCGAGACGGGACGGAACGCCATGGGAACAGGGCCACCTCTGCTAGCGGAGACGAGACGCAGCTACCCACTCTGAGTCGGTAAACATCACAGGCGTGTGTAGCGGTGCGCTGTTGCCATCGGTTTGCAGCAGCGGTGCGCACCCCTTCTGTTGCTGTAAAGTGCTCTGTGCCAAACGACACTAGGCAACGTGGTGCGGAGGTGGCGGCAAGGTAAGCAAGGACTAACCTGCGGCCCGCGGTCGTCGCTACACTTCGGCTAATGAGGACCCGTCCCGTCTCGCCTCGCCTACATGGGATCGTGGGAATGCGCCTTTATTGTTGTCGCTCACTCCGTTGAAGTGAGTTTACACGACACCGAGTGTCGTCCGATACTCGGCCTTTATTAGTTTGGTTTACTTTTTGACGGTGCGGGCCGGTGTCGGCCTGGAGGTTACATTGAGGCTGTTCACAAATATTTGTTCCTTTACAACGGTGACGGTACGATTTCAGCATGGTAGCAGTGGCGTAGCAAGGTTAACAAGGGCCCCGGTGCAAAAAAGTGTTTAGGACCCTCAGGCTCTACCAAGTCTTGTGAGGTTTGCTGGCAGGGACTCACTGAGCTTTAAGGGGCCCCCTAAGCTGCGCTTGGGGGTCACCTGAGCTGCGCTTGGGGGACCCGGTGCACGGCACCGCCTAGCCCTCCGATAGCAACGCCCTGTTGGTTACCCCTGTCTTGCTGTATTGTTTGATGATGACACTACACAATGGACAGCCCTTCTGTCAGCGCAGCCACTTCCTTATTTTTCTGGGAACCAGTTAACTGGGCCTGCTGTATAGAACCAAACAGTGGAATTGCATCACTAAACCCTATGAGCTTAGCCTGGTTGGGGAAGGGTCCGTCCCTGAAGTAGAAGAGCGAAAACTATATGAAAATAAAAATTATCACTTTTAATATTGAAAAATAATTTTTTTCAAAATTTATCCAGAACCCTCGCAGACTAGACTAAGTTAAAGGAGTGTTTAATTATTTGTTTAACTAAAACCATTGTCAATAAGTATTTTTAGTAAGTTTTCTCGTTTTTTTCCCACCCTGAAGCTACGCCCTTTCTCAAACCACCAGAAAATTCAATGAAAAATCCTATTATGCTAACAAAACTAAAAAACACATAAACCATCTCTATTAAAAATACAATAAAAGCTAATGTTATTTAGTGCAATTTAATTTGTCCATAGCAAATTTACGTATAGGTCTCAGAGAATAATTTTTATGTCAGGTGGCTCGGCAAAAGCAAAATGTAAAAATCTGAATGATTCATACCTGAGATACAAAAAGGCCGTCAACGGTAGCAACGAACAAATGAAAAAGTACCATAAATGGGAGTGAAGTGATTACATTGCGTTCTTGATTGTACTCCGCAATTGCGTCCGCATAGCACCAATATTTCAAAACCAACTCAAGACAGAGAAGACAGGTCACTTCAGAGAGGTAAAAGTTGTAAAACCTCACCATCCAGACAGATAACGAAGTTGTATAAAATCTTCTAAGGCTTTCCACCGAGGTAGCGCGTCAATGTAGGGCAACGTTTCGAAGCCTGCCTCCGGGTCTATCTTCCGACGAAGTGTCGGATTCCTGCATAACGAAGTATCTAGCCGATATTCCCCAGCACCGGACGACTCATCACATATACCCAGGGTTGCCAAATGTATTATATTACACTATCATCTAAGCTAGGGTTGCCACCTTTTTTGTAACTGTAAGTGTACATTTGTGCTCAAGGATGACAAAAATAGAGTATGCTGTATAGAAAAAGAGTATGTTTGTTATTTATGTTTAAAGACGCATCTTTTAATGCTTTCATGACATATTCAACAAATAATTATTTTTTTCTAATACTTTCACAGCATCTATACAACTCTCATTTTTTTACGTTGAGCGATTCTGTTTCTTTCATTTCTCCACTTTGCATCCATGACAGAAAAAAAAAAACTACTCAGTGAAAATTTGTTTTCGATAATTTTTGCAAATTTTCACTTTTATTGAACTTGGCCTGCTATTTTTTTAGAAGATTGCAAACCAGTAAAACTTTTGTCATCTACGAGTTTCCCATGCAACTCATTCTGCCGAATTTCCTTCATATAAAAATGGTCCATAAACATTTGCAGTTCATGCAGATTTAAAGCTCTAATAACACACGTTAAATGTTCATATTGAGTGGCCTGACAGTTTAATTATGTACACAATACGGTACGCAAAATCAGTGGTCCAGAGTCAGAGTGCACAAAACAAGAAACTGTTTAATTTTAAACAAAAAGTAAGTGGCCAGCCGACTGCGGCCCAATATGACCGAGTAATCCCGAGATAGGAGACGTGTCCATTAGGGGGCGTTCATTAATTACGTTGGGTGAAATAGTGGAAAGGGGGGGTCCGGCGAAATCTCACCAAGGGGGGAGAGGGGGGTCGACGGAAATCTGAATTCTAGATGGACAATAGAGATAAAAAAAAGGTCTACAAACGATGCGGATATCGACTTTAGGGGAGGGGGGGGGGATACAACCGCCCTCGGGAGGAGGAGAGCTAAAAAAAGTATCAAAAACTACGAGGTCGGTCGGCAGGGGGGCGGGGAGGTCCCGTCAAAATCTCTCGTCATCTTAGGGGGAGGGGTGGTCGGACCAAATCTCACGTGAGGGGAGAGGGTCCGGAATTCCGGAAAAACATCTCACGTAATTAATGGACGACCTATTCGATAGAATGCATCCGAGTGTCTGAAATATCCCATAGTTTCCCTCGAAAACTACATACTTTTTTTGTTCGTGAAAAGTCAACCAGACAGGTAAGAAAGTGTATTAGCCAAAAAACAGTATTTTAATATACTCTGTTCAGTTACGTAGCTAGGATCACAAGGGCACGGGTGCAAAAAAAAAAAAAAAAAAAAAAAAAAAAAAAAAAAAAAAAAAAATGAACCCCTTCGGCAACATGGGGGAATTTTTTATTCGAGTCGTGTGAGGTTTGCTGGCTGACAGGGACTCCCTGACCTTTGGGGAGTCCCCTGAGCTGACCTTGGGGACCCCTGAACTGGGGGGGGCTCTCTGAGCTAAGTTAGGGACCCCTTAAATTGGGTCCACAGTTTAGGCTGGTAATTGATAGGGCGCTAATGACCCCGCTGTCGACGCGCCCTAAAACAACAACAACAACAACAACAACCTTAAATTGGGGGCTCCGGTGCACGGCACCGCCTAGCTCTCCTGCAGCTACGCCACTGACTGTTACATTCTTTGATTATAGAGCGAAATAGAGTACAATACTCTATAATAGAATACGGGTGGCTACCATATTCTAAGCCCATCAATGTAAAAATGTAGGATTGAACGGAGTGTTAGGGAAAGTCATTTCTTCGCAATTGCTTAACTAATTAAAATTGTTGCGTAAAATCTTCTAAGGCAGGGGTGGCCAACCCGCGGCCCGCCTTCAACATTATTCCGGCCCGCGAGATTCACCACACTTTTACAAAATATTTTTTATATTTCTTTACAATGTGCGTTTAGTATCATTATTATTATATTATATGTGTTTACGTGTAAGAATAATAGTAAACACAATAATAACTCATGTTTCAATTTTTCATTCCAAAAAATGGCTCTAGTGGGGATATATAATTTTATATGCGGTCCGCGGAGTTACGAAGCACTCCCGAAGTAGCCCGCAAGATCATTTGGGTTGGTCACCCCTGTTGTAGGGCTTTCCACCGAGACAGCGCGTCGAAATAATACATAGCGACGTTTCGGAGCCTGCCTTCGGCTCCATCTGTGCAACGATTGGCCCCGACGCACGTGACTTGACGTCACCTGAAAACCAAAGGGAACTCTTCCGACATCCGACACTTTGCCGGAAGATGGAGCCGGATGCAGGCTCCGAAACGTCGCTATGTATTTTTACTGACGCACTATCTCGGTGGAAAGCACTAGAAGATTTTACGCAACCGACTCACCGAGAAATCCTGCATTCTTTTAATTAAACTTGTTATCAAATAAGGCTAATGTGAGGTACACAACCTCACATTTGTGTGATTTTACATTAATTAAGCTATTTTTTTATTTAATAAATGGTAATGGTGTGTATTAACTCGAAATTTTTATGTTCAAAGGTCAAAGAATAACAAGACGAATAATGAGATCTCTGAAAAATAAAAGAGTCAAGAGTGAGTTGTTGGAGAGAAGATTTGAATGGAGAGGACGAGTTTTGGTTTTTTTGGAATGGATAAGTTTGAAAGAAGAGATGAAACAGTTTGGCTCACTGGAGAAGCCACAAGAATCCTGGCGGGATTATTAATAGTAAAATATTAGCCTGAGGGCAGAAGGTTTAGGGTTATGGATAAAGATAATGTTATATGACTTGAGAAAAGAGAATTGTTTGTTAGATAAAAAATATACAAGTGATGAGATAAGTAGAAAGTGTTTTGATTTGAGATTGAGATATATGTAGATATAGACAAAGGAATTAATTTGAGTTTGTGTGATAAGAATTGGAATAATAATAATTTCGATTTTTCAGCGTGAGTATCATATTAAAACCAGCGCCGGACAAAGAGGGGTTAAGGAAATCTCTATATACTGGTCTGGTGCTGGAAATAAGAGGCAATAAAGTATATAAATATATTTAAAGTATTATACAAAATAGAGACGTTACGTATAAGTACGTTACACTATTAATACTGATTTTGTAGTAACGTTGCACATATTTACATCCGATACAGCTTGAAATATTTACATGCATCGAAATAATGTCATCAGTAATACGGCGTCAGTGAAACCAAAGCAAACTAAAAATAAATCTTAACAACGTACGTTACGCGGTTTCAATCATGGTCCATGACATCGTGATTAATGTGGAACTACTTTTATCCGCAAGAAGTAATAAGTTCAATAATACGGCAACTCAAAAACTTATTTTAAAAAACTTAATCATTCCGTCTATTGTAACGACGAAAGCCAGTTATCATCCTGGCCAGGCTAAATTTCATTCTAATCAAAACCTCCCGCTAATGTTGCTGCTCGAAAACTGAAGCTTCTACCTTACACATCTACGTACACAGGAAACTAATTATTATTATTAGTACTGTCGCATTCTCTCGATTGGTTTGATGCAATTCTAAATCCCTTCCTATCTTATTCATCTATATTTTCATCTCAACATACTCATACAACTCACGTCCTCAGTCATCTGCTACAAATATTCTAATTTCTGTCTTCTGTCTTCTGCAATTCTTACCTTCGACTGTTCCCTCCACTTACAAGTTAACCATTCCTACATCTCTCAAAATATGACCTACCATCATGTCTCTTCTTTCTGTAAGACTCTTTTACCGAGCGTGGTGGTGTAACGGATAGCGTTCTGGCCTCGCATTCGGGAGGACGGCGGTTCGAATCCCCGTCCGGGCATCCAGATTTGGGTTTTCCATGGTTTCCCCAAATCACTCCAGGTGAATGCCGGGATGCTTCCTTCAAAAGGCCATGGCCGAATTCCTTCCCATTCCTTGCCCCCATCCTTTCCCGTCTCTAAAGACCACGTTGTTAAAAAGGGACGTTAAACTGTTACAAAAAAAAAAAAAAAAAAAAAAAAAAAAAAATGTAAGACTCTTCCACCAACTTCTTTCCTCGCCCATCATTTACAAAACTCATTCATCTGCCCACTTAATTTTCATCTTCCTTCTATCGCACCACATTTGAAATGCTTCAATTTTCCTTCTTTCCTGGTATTCCGAAAGTCCATGTCATAAAGTGTTGTGCACCGCAAAAAGAGTTCTAAAAACTTCTTTCTGAGACCTAGATTAAAAAACTAAAAGATTTCTCTTTTCCACGAATCCAGCTTTTAACATCATTCCTGCTTCTGCCATCAATTGTAATTTTACTTCCTAAATAGCAAAACTCACTAACTTCTTCTATCCCATCCGAACCTATTTCTATATTTAATCTACTATTGTTGGCATCATTTCCGCTACATTTAATTATTTATGTCTTAATTTGGTTTATATTTAGTCCAAAACCTTCCTTCAGTATTTTGTTCGTGATATTCAGTAACTTCTCAATATCCTAAGCCTGTTCTGTTAATAACACAATGTCATCAGCAAATCGTAGCTTACTGTTTTTTTTCCCCTCATTGAACACTTACGCCACAATTAAATCTTTCTTTCACTTCCTTTATTGCTTCTTCTAGATACAAGTTGAATATTAATGGTGATAGACTACAACCTTGTTTCACACCCTTTTTAATTGATGCATGTATCATGATTCTCTACTTTTATTATAGCTACTTGATTCTTACAAAGATTATGAAGTATTCTTGTATCTCGGTATTTTGAACATCTTGTCCCACCTAACATTATCAAAAGCTTTTTATAAATCAACAAAAGTCATAACGTTGTTAGAGCTGGCCGCTAAAATTTTCGTTGATTGGGTACAAAAATCCGGTGACTCGCTAACTGAATAAAACAATAATTATTGAAGACAGAGTCAAAATTAAGAATAATTTTTATTTCAAGGTCTTTAAAATTCGAAATACAAAATAATATTCTACATTTAAAGTAAATATCTCTGAGCATGTTTTATACAGCGTCACTTTCATCACTGCTGCGATTGTGCCTTATTTTTTTTTTTAAGGGACTATAAATTTATTTGTTGACATTAAATTAATTTAGCGTATCTTCTGTAACAGTAAATGTTAAAAACTGCGACCCCTTTGATTCTCAGATATTGCTTAGGCTTCTCGAAATGCACTGCTTGTAAGCCGAGCCAAAGTGCGTGTCACCCTGCATAAAGAGTGCGCCCATAGTTCTGTATTACGGTCTTTTAAGAACTATAAAATCTATAATCAAATAAAAGATGAGCTTTATTTAAATCATTGGCACGAGGAAACGATTCACCATTATTGATAATTCTGTAATGCATTAACACTATGCGCTCAAAGTTTAACCAAACATAAATATAGGGAGAAATTAACAAATAATAAAAAGTATAAAAAAATCCGTAGATATTTTAATAAAATTCGAAAATCCTAACTATTTATAAAAATTCGTATATCTGCGGATAAATCCATAGTAGTGGCAGCACTAGGCCACTACACACCGAAGAAACCTTTGTTCACTACAAACGACAGGACCTTCACACACCCTTTGATTGACAGTGATGCCAAATGTAGCTCTTCATGCTCTACCAATATTTAATCCGTGACTAGTCAAGAATTAACAATTGTTAGATGAAATGTTCTCGGGAACGTTTGTTTTACACGACTTTTCGGCGGTCATAAACTCCGCCGCCATTTTCAAGTGTCACTTCCATTAAACTCGATGAGTTCTGAAGTGAACTTGATATTAGAATCTGTCGTAGAGGTGGTAAGCTAAAAAAAGCCAGGACACTGAAAGCCAGATTGTTCCTAAAATTATATGTTTACATGGGAGCTGAACTCACTGTCTCGATATAATACTGCAGATCACGATGGCTTTCATTTGCATTCGAGTTACGTCAAGAAATCACAATTTTCTGCAAGAGGAAGATCATGCAAACTCAAGGTACTTCGCCGTACCAGACTTTTTACTAAAACTAGCATATTCATGTGATTATTTGACAAACTAAATGCGTCGAATTTGTCTCTGCAACGCAATAACATGAACTTCTTGAAAAATTTGTGGCTTTCAGGAAAAAGCTGCCGTTGTGAAAAAGAGAAATTAATGAGGATAGTCTTGGACATTATTTCCCAGAACTGCACAAATAAGCGGGCCCCTAATCAATCGTTGTTTCAAAAAACTCCTTGTCCTTTTTCACAGAATACCTTCCAAAGCTCACTGAATGGTTTGAACATCTCACTGAACTTTCTTGAGACATCGGTCTCTTAAACAAAATTTGCTTGTTCGTATTTGATGGAATTTTGGACAAAGGTCATAAATGAATATCCAGCTGTAATTTCAAAAGCTTTAAGAATTCTCATTCGTTTTTGAAGTGGGAAGCTCTTTACTTGGGTTTTTAATGGGTTTTTGTTTATATTGCCAATTAAAGTTTTGAATTTGAATAATTTATATTTAATTTAAATTTTTATGAGTAGGATTATTTATCGAGACACTCATGTATATTAAGAAAATCATGACGTGACATTTATTGATAAATATGCATTTTAAAATGACCCAAGTCGTGGTGTATTTATTGTTAACCAAATAAACAATCAAAATTAATTTTTAAACAAACACCAACGCCCCACATTGCTGGGTCGACTCATTATATCCCAAAACAAATGATCAAGAACACACAGCAATTTTAATTGCAATATTTCTGAAGTAACAAATATATAACGGATTGCATGAAATTGAATGTTAACAATGGTATTTTGAGACACAATTCAACTGTTAGCGTATCATTATGCTAGCCAATGAACGCCAGTTACTTCAGACAACAATTAAATTACTAATCAAAAATTTAATTAAAACAACCGCACACGGATTTTGCCTCAGGGTCTACGGTTCTGTAGAACATGAGTATCTGAGACAAATTTCTTTGTCGGGGGTGTTGCAGGGCAATGAAAGTATAGTACTGAAGAAAGAATTAACAGCATTGTCTTTACCGTTACTAGAAGTCGCATCAGGCTACACCAATCACTCGAAGGTACATGGCTTTTGTATCGTAAACTTACACACACCAGCTGTTTAACATAAAAATTTCCAAGTTTAACAAATACCTTCTATGTTTAAGACGAAGTCTTAAACTGTCCTGTGCTGTTGGCTCATTGCACTGGAACCCGGTGAGTCTCGAGGTGCAGGAGCGAATAGTCTTCCTCTCGCAGGCAGCTTCCCAGTAAACTCCTTTCCGTCAGTCAGTAAACGCCCCCCGTCTCCAGAAGCCAACCGAAGACAGACTACGTCACCGCCTTTGGGCCGAAATGGCTACTCACTCTCACTCGACTCGCGACTCGCGTCACCGCCTTTGGGCCGAAATGGCTACTCTCGACTCGACTCCCTCTCGAGCCATGGCAGACACCGCTGCATCTACTGACGCCGCCGCGACCGGTACGGACAAGAAGGCCAAGTTGGCAGCAGCAAAGAAGCGAGACTCCGCTGCACCTACTGATGCTGCCGCGACGCCAGCTCAGTCCGGTACGGCCAAGTCGATAGCAGCAAAGAAACCTCGTGAAAACTCGGGTACGACCACGGCTGTAGACACTCACGTTATCTCTACAACAACTAGCGCCCCCGAGACACCAGTCGACGTCGCTACATCTAAGAAGGCGAAATCCAAGAAGAAGAAAAGCAAACTAGGCGGCTCCTTTCCACGAGAAGTAGGCTTGATGGCGGAAACCATCCATTATCCACCAGGGACTACTGAATGCGTCTTCGAAGGTGCCACTCCTGAAGATCTATCCCTGAAAGTATGGAAACGTCGCCTCGACCGAGGCGATCCAAAGAAGTGGAGCTTCTACATCTCAATCTTCCTTGATGAACATCAGTTCACCTGGAAGATACCAACCTGTGACTTCACCACCTTCGAGCAGGTCTTGATTAGCAGAGAGCACTGTCATCTAGCCGAGAAGTTCCGCCCAGTCAAACTCGACGATTGGTCGGAGGCTCTCGAGCTCGCGACCCCGCTGGCCAGCGATTTCATCTGGGCGGATTACGTCGAACTAATCAAAAGGAGGTTCAAGAGCTCCTGCTACGACCCTTCTACCTGCCGAAATTACAAGACGACACCGATAAGGTCTACATTACCCTTATCATCTACTTCAACTTTATCGCCTTTACAAAGCGATGAACCTGCGTCCCCGTCGCCTGATTCTCCAGCACCTGTAGTCTTCTCGGGCCCAGAACAGGGACCAGTACCTCCGATCCATGTCAGCTATGCAGGGAACTACTGGGAATTGTTGGTTCAGCTGCAGAGCTCCATGAAGCTCCCCATATTCAGCTGGCCAGACCACCTGGGACTGAAGATCCTGCTGTCCTGCCCTGCAGACTTCGAGGCAGCTACCCAGGTGCTGCGGGAAGCCTCTCTATCTTTTGACATCATGCTTCCCGGCTACAGGACGAAGAAAGCTGGCATCAACGCACCGAGTCCAGCAGAAAAACCACCGTCACGAGAGCTGGTTCAATGCTACAGATGTCAAAATTTTCGACATCTAGCCATCGACTGCACAAAACCGGCAAGATGTGTCCTCTGTGGAGGCGGTCATTATGTTGCAGAATGCAACCGGCGTCGAGAGGACGCTGTCTGCTGTAACTGCGGCTCGTCACACGCTGCTTCTTATCGTGGCTGCCGAACATGGAAGCGGCAACGTACCAGGAAGAAAAGAAGCGAACGAAGTGGCCCACATATGCAGCCCGCACCCAGCCAACAAGTAAGCAGTGGCTACCCTCCGGAGACAACGGACACAACTCAGTTTGATTCAAGTATGCTTGCAATCTTAGAGGATCATGGATCTCGAGCCTCCAAGAGAAGCATCACACCACCGGCAGGAGGAAAAGCTAAGCTCTTTAGAAAGGAACAAAGAGCTCTCAACAACAATGCCAACAATACAGGAGTCAGTGTTCCAGCATCAAAGTTCACCCTGGCACACAGAGACAAAAGAACTACCAAAAAGGGAGCCCAAACTGCACTATCAGGTAGTGGCAAAAAGAATTTTTCCCAAAATAACCGCAACGCAAAGAGGGTTCTGGCTCAGCCCGACGGAGAAGGCTTTGTGCTGGCTGATCGTACCAGTAAGCCCCCACCATCCCTAGATCCAGCCTCCATAGAGGTTAGCAACTCGTTTGACCTACTAACCCAGGACGAACCCACAGAAGAGCAACAGCAGCAGCAGCAGCAATGCCAGCATCAACACCAACAGCTGCAGCAACAACAACAGCAGCAACCCATTAACCGACCAGCACATGCAAAATCACAGCTTCCACCTATAGTGGTCCAGTACCCAACCACCTATAAGGATCTGTACCAGCTGATTAAAAGGGTACTACAGGAACACCCGTTCCAAGTAAAGACAGCTGTAGGGGACAAGGTCAAGCTCACCCTCAACTCCACGTCCGACTACCTGGAGGTCACCGCAGCATTACAACGGAAAGGAATACCATACTACACCTTTCCTTCTGCTGCAGAAAAGTTGCTGAAGGCCGTAATTCGAGGGATGCCGTCAAACATGCCTACCTCTGACATCAAGGAGGAACTTGAAGAACTTGGCCTAGATATCCGCTCAGTCACCCAGCTCAAGAGGCCCGGGAGCTCCGACCCCATGCCACTATTCCTGGTGGTCCTACCAGACAGGCCCCAGAACAAACGGATATTTCAAATGGACAACCTAATGTCCCTAAAAATCTCAGTGGAGAAACTGAGAGCATCAAATGGCCCAGTGCAGTGCTACAACTGCCAGTCCCTAGGGCACGTTGCTAAACACTGCAGCATGGCACCTAAATGTGTGAAATGCGCTGGCGCACATCTTTCCAATGATTGCGCACTCAAAAAAAGGAGAGGGCAGCCCAAAGTGTGCCAACTGCAACGGCCAACACGTGGCCAGCTACAAAGGATGTGAAGCCTACAAGCGTGCCCGCGCCCGCCAACGGGACGCAGCTGCAGAACAGGCCGCTGCAGCTCACAAGAAACGTGAAGAAACGCAGCAGGACACTGGCAAAACCCAGCGGCGCGCCGAAGAAACTACTACCGGCCAAACCACGCTACAACAGATCGCGCAAACAAAACCGCCACAGGGCAATAAGCCCACTCAACCCAAGCGCACCGAGGCTCCAAAACGCCAGCTCCAAGGGATCAAGACCCAAGGCCCCAGCAAGAAGAAGAACACCAACGCAAACCAGAAAAGCAAGACAACCTCCTACGCGGAAGTAATTACTGGTCAAGCCCAGGCACCAAGAGAACCAAACCAGTCAAGGGAAGACTCGACCACACAGCCAGGACACTGCCACCACCTACCTAATCAACATCCCGCGCAGAACAATGGCACAGGTGGAATGGAACGCCTGCTAGACATAGTGGGAACTCTCCTTACAATGCTGACTACGCTGATTGCCAAGTTTGACCAACTCACAACGGACATCAAATCCGCGGTAATGACGGCACACAGAGCCGATCCCTCACAGAATGCTCCAACCCAATCATGGACAGAGTCCGCATAGAGGGACTAACTCTCTGCGTATGGAATGCAGACGGCATTCATCAACAACTAGGTGAGTTTCGGCAGTTCTTGCGGGATGAGAACATCGACATCTGTCTGGTAGCCGAAACCCACCTCAAACCTGGCCTCAGGGCAAATATAGCCAACTATCAATGTTACCGCTGGGATAGACCAACCGCGGGTGGTGGAGTGGCTATTTACGTGAAAAGAGGGATACCACATCACGAAATCCACACCCCTCCTCTGCAGCTACTAGAGTCCACTGCAATTGAAATAGCGACCACCACGGGGCCCGTAACCATAATTGCAGTATACAGACCACCTAGAAGAACACCTTTCGAAGATGACTTCCGGCAATTACTCAATATCAGGGGTAAACTCCTGATCGGAGGGGATCTTAACGCCAAGCATCCCACCTGGAATTCGCGCATCACCAACGCGGCTGGCAACCAATTATACCGGCTGTGCATCCGACACAATCTGCAGACCTGGGGGCCGGATGAACCAACCCATCACCCGTGGAGCGGAAATCGCCCTGACGTTCTGGACATGGCCATAACTCGAGGTATCAACGGACTCGTAGCTGCACGAACGATGAACTACCTCTCTTCAGACCATTCACCAGTCTTAATAGACATTGACATCGGCCAGTGGACACCAGCTACACCAAATCAGCCAAACTACAATAGAACAAATTGGGAGCGGTTCCGCGAAGAGGTCACCGAATGTCTCCAACACCTGCAGTCTATTGACGACAGAAGAATTGAGAATGCCATAAAACAATTCTCCACATCAATAGTTGACGCAGCTAATTCAAACACGCCACCACCAGCAACAAGGCCACAGTCAAGGCAACTCCCACCACAACTTCTCGCACAGATCCGGCATAAGAACAGAGTGGCCAAGGAATGGCGTCAAACCAGGCACCCGGAAACTAGACGTCTGTTAAATCGCCTGCAGCGCGAACTAAAAGCGGACCTACAGGCACACCGTAACAGGGAGTGGGAAGCACGCCTAGCCACACTCAATGTAAGCGATGGAAATCTCTGGTCAGCAACCAGACACTTCACCAAACGACGCAAGCGTCTGCCTCCGCTCCACGGTGAAAGAGGCTTGGTATACAGCAACGAGGATAAAGCCAACGCCCTCGCAGACCACTTCGAAAAACAGTTCCGGCCAGCCCAGGATGACGATGAAGACGAGTCCGCCAACATCAGGAGGAGATTAGCACGCTATCTAGCCGCTGAGGATGACAGGTACGTGTTCGAGGAGATCTCGACGGAAGAAGTAAGAAGATCAATTGCTCGACTCAACCCAAAGAAGGCTCCCGGGAAAGACAATCTGGGGAACAGGCTAATCAGGAACCTACCACCATCGGCGGTTCAACACATCACCGCACTGTTCAACGCCATACTCCGCACACAACACTACCCCAGGTGTTGGAAACAAGCTACTGTGGTAGGCGTACCCAAGCCAGGGAAGAATGACATCTTCCCACAGAACTATAGGCCAATTAGCCTGCTTCCCTCACTGAGCAAGATCTTCGAGCGGCTTCTTCTGAAACGTCTTCAAGCCCACATCTCATCCGAGAATATTATACCACAGTTCCAGTTCGGCTTCCAGAAGAAACATTCCGCCACCCAGCAAGTGCTACGCATAGTCGAACACGCTACGACGACTTTCAACCGTCGAGGCTACTGCCCACTCGTCCTGTTGGACGTAGCACGAGCCTTCGACTCCGTATGGCACAGCGGTCTCCTCTATAAAATGTACACCCAGGGTATCCCCGGCCCGATTGTGAAACTGACCCGGAGCTACATCACCGGCAGGTCCTTCCGAGTGAGGGTCGGAAATGACCTGTCAACACGCCGGCCAATTAACGCAGGGGTACCGCAAGGGTCGGTGCTTGGACCTGTGCTTTATAATCTCTACACTTCAGACATCCCAGCACCACCAAACGTAAGAACCGCGCTGTACGCAGACGACACAGCCTTCTACACGTCTTGCAGAAGCAAAGCTGCGGCCATACGGAGGCTGCAACAGGTTCTCCAACAAACAGAGGCATGGGCCAGAAGATGGCGGATTACCATTCATCCTGCCAAAACGCAAGCAATCATGCTGACCAGGCGCTTGGGGAAGCGGAACCGGCGACAGGAGCCTACACCAAAGTTACGCCTAAATGGTGAAGACATCAACTGGTCGAAGACTGTCAAATACCTCGGTGTAACACTAGACTCCAGACTAACATGGAGAAAACACATCGAGGACCTCAGACTAAAAGTCGCAGTCAGGATGAGGGAGTTGTACCCGGTCCTCAACAGGGACAGCTCTCTCGCAGCCAGTACCGGGGTCACCATATTTTGCAGCCTCATCAGACCGATTATGGAGTATGCGTGCCCTGCCTGGGGTTACGTCTCCAAGTCTGCCTTGAGTCGCCTACAGACAATGCAAAATCGTTCTCTTCGACGCGCACTCCATGTGTGTAATCGGTTTCCGACAGTCGACCTGCACAAAGCCACAGGTATTCCAACCCTGAAGGACAGGATTGTTCAGCTAACAAAAACGTTCTACAGGGCCTCACGCACATCAACAAACCCGCTCATATCCAACCTAGGGCAATATGACAACACTCTGGATAAACATAAAAGACCTCTATCAATACTAACAAGTAATTAAATAAAACACAGAGCAAAAGAAATGACACACCAAAAGTAAAGGTATCCCTAATGCAAAGTTGAAGGAAATGTCTACGACAAAACCTTCTATCTTAAACTGCTTAAAAACGAAACAAGCAGTAAATGCTCTGGTGTGTGTGTGTGTCCGGAGACGACACAGCCTGAACAGCGCCGAAGGCTTCACATCTACTCGCAGCCAAGACAACAATTGAGCAGAACTAAGCCAGCGGAATCTACTAGGCATCGCACCGCAATTACCAAACAGTCGTCATTGAAGAACCAAGAAGGGCGGAAGACCAGCAGAGGGGAATACAGCAGAGGATGCAGAGAAGTATGCGACCACTCCTGCAACACACGCGCTGCCGATCAACGAGAAAGAAGACTAGACGAACTCATCGTCCTCCTCACGAAGCTGATAAATCATTTTACTGCAAAAGAAGATCTGACTGCCGCCCTGAGGCAGTCATAATGTCACCACATATAACATGTCGTGCCATTTCTGAAAAGGAACGCGGCGGCAACCATCCAGTGAAGAAAACCGACAGCCAAACAAGAAGACATACCGACAGTGAAGACTTGTCCCGTCCGAATACTTGGAGGCAATGCCCTAGGGAAATACACTCTACCTTACACGAGCTGAATAGGAAGGAGCTGTAACTAGGCTGAAAGCGAAAGCAACCGAAGACGCTCTTCACCCCACCCTTCCTCGAGACGTCCCGACATGTGAACCAACATTTCTAAATGTTAGCAACATTTTCACATAAAACTTTATGCTATTGGAGGAACTCAAAGCAGCTGTCACACACATCACTCCATCCAGAATTCCTCCTGTTTCTCATTGGGCAGAACATTTGCGACGTCACGTAATGCAGTCATCTCCAGGGGCGTAGCTACTATGGCGCTAGGCGGGGCAGCGCATAAGGTCGCCCATCTGGCATGAGGGCCCAAAATAATTTTTTTGCACCGGGGCCCTTGTTGACCTAGTTACGCCACGAGTTATCTCTGTCTGTTTATGGTACTCTCTCTCGCACAAACATTATTTTAGGCGAGTGACAGTGACACATAGAAAGCAGACTCGCGTTAGGGCGGCCAACTGTTGTTCCTTGCGGAACAAACGCAGTATTGTGTGGGCTAGCGTTTCCCTTTGGTCTCCCGCAGTTTTCGGCCGGCTTCTAAGCACAGCGAGGCATTGGCAATCAATCCCATCTATATTCTGTCAGGCCCCTTCACTCTT
The DNA here is from genome assembly GCA_031002005.1 of Vandiemenella viatica. NCBI lineage: Eukaryota > Metazoa > Arthropoda > Insecta > Orthoptera > Morabidae > Vandiemenella > Vandiemenella viatica. Next base: position 253,967,632 of record CM061919.1, read on the forward strand.
TGAGAAACACGACCTTGGCCTAACAAGTGGCGTTCTAACAGATGCAGAAAAATTGCGTATTACAATATGTAGAATGCGAAATCCGTCATACTACATTTTTCAACATCCTATTTATACGAAGCCGGATTTTCAGCTGTAGGAAATATCGCTCGAAAATCAATGTGGAGCAAGAAATGAGAATAGCAGTATCGAGTTTCATCCCACGATTCAAAAAAATAAAATAAAATCAGCTAGCTCCCACGTTGCATTGACTAAGTTATCATTATATGTTTTCAAATTTTCTATTTCAATTTTTTTTGTCGATTAAATTATTTAATCTCTATACCTTTTTAATGTCGTTTCTCACACATTTTGTCAGGGCGCCCGTGACAAAATACTAAGCCTGTAAGTGCGCCGTGAGTTTGGTAACCACTGCACTAGACAATTCAGCTGTGACCTTCGGCCAACAGGGTGCTAGCCGCGACAATGCGATGTCGCCCTTCAGCTACCTCCAAACTTGGATACTTGTGCCGAAACTTGTTTGGGATTTGTGTACTTGACAAGTCGCGACACTTTGCCTCATACAAACTGCTCAAACATTTGGCAAATATCTCATATGAGTTGCTCATAAATTTTGTATACGCTCATTTCACCTTTGACTTTGACTTGTATCTCATACACGCGCATTCACATAATCAAAACTATAACGTGGAAATTAGTGATATATCCCGTAAGAAGAAGTTTTCTATTGTTTGTTCGCTCTGTTTACGTTATTATTTCTTTCATCAACGTGGTATAAGAATCTTCTATTTCATGTCTAGATAGGATTATTACTATTATTATTATTGCCGAATTCTACCAATAAATGGAAGACGTTAAGCAAATGACCCAATCAAGTTTTCTTTGAGTTCTTCTTGCTGTTCCAATAGGATTTCATTCTTTCCGAAAAAGCTTGTTTGCGTTCTTCCGACAACTTTGGTTTGTACTGTTTTTATTTTGGTTGCTCAGTTATAACTTCCCATTTGTCTACTTCATGTCTGAAGGTGTCTCTTTCTAAAATGTCTGTTGCTCCTATGTTTGCACTTTTAAGATCCTTCCGAATTTCATTCAGTCAAGGTGTTGGATTTTTAAGTGAAGTTACATAATCTATTATCTTTTTTGTCAATCGATTTTCTGGTAACCTCTTAAGGTGACCAAATAATTTAATTCGCCTTTTATTTACGTCAATTTCGATGTTTGAAAACTCTTCTGTTGTTTTGATTGATGGTAGTGAGTAACCATCTTTAGTGAGTCTTGCTCCTAGAATTTTTGTAATGATTTCTATCTCTACTTTTTGTATTTCTTCAAGGTCATGTTTTATGTTAAGTGTTAACGTTTAACTTGCATAGAGGACTGTTGGTTTTATGACTGTGTTGTAGTGTCGAATTTTGGTCTGTCTTGACATGGATTTTTGGGTGTAGAAATTTTGGACTAATCCTAACGTTTTTTTTTTTTTTTACTTTTTGGAGGCGATTTTGCTGTGAGATTTTCTCAAGGCCTATCGGTTCGATGAATTCTTCGAGGTATTTAAAGTATGGTTACCTGTTGATTTTACCGTCTTTTGTTCTCAGACTTGCTACTTCTGTCTTTGAACATATGAATTGTTTTCTCGAATGAGATTTGTAAACTACTTTTTCTGCACCTTATTTGAGTGTCTCAAGCTGTTTGATGGCAGTCTCTTCATCTTCTGCTAGTTTTGCCAAATCATCCGCAAAGCGAGGTATGGTATATAGAGGTTGTTTTTGGGAAAGCCAAGTGGGATTGGCTTCCAACACATTTCTTGAGTTCTTTCTCCCATTCTTCCATAACCTTGTCTAGAACGACATTGAACTGAAGAGGAGAGTGCCCATCGCCTTGTCTCACACCTGTTTGAATGTCAAAGGGATCTGAAATTTCTCCCATGAATTTTACTTTAGACTTAGTGCCAATCAGTGTTTGTCTTATGAGTTCTCGTGTTTTTATTTTTATTTTTTATTTTGTTTTTTTTTTATCTAAACCCCTTTCTTCTAACATTTGGAATAGTGAAGGCCTGTTGTTGTTGTTCTGGCTTTAGGGCGCGTCAACATCGGGGTTATTAGCGCCCTAACTAATACCAGGCGTGACAACGTGGCAATATGCCGTCTGTGTGGCCGACTGTAAAGGGGTCGGCCACAGAGACAGCACAATAAAATACTAACATACTAACTAAAATACCGTCTGCGTGGCCGACTGTAAAGATATCGGCCACACAGACGGCAACATGAGATATAAAACAAGGCTAGGCAATAAAATATTAAAATACATACATAACTGGTTGGCTTTAACAGGGCCAACCAGTTTAAAAAACAAGTTTAGCTGGCTGGCTGTAAAAGGGCCAGCCATATAAGCGTTGTCAAGAGTAAAAACAGTACATGGATTGGTGCTTCTAAATGGCCACCAATCCAGTCTAAAACCTAGGCCGATCTGCCCAAAATTTTTGGGACAAGACCGGCCAAGCTGCAAAACTTTAAAACCTTAGCCACGTTGTCACGGTCATCATTTAAAATAAGGGACAGATCGTTGGCTAAGCCGACGTCTGCCCTTAAATCTAAAAACAATACACATTCCGTTAAAATGTGGCTTACCGTCAAAGGTACGCCACAGGCATCACATTCGGGAGGGTCCTCTCGGCGGAGGAGGAAACTATGAGTTAGAGGACAGTGCCCTATACGGAGGCGAGTAAGGAGAACCTCATCCCTCCTCGCCCGCTGAAAGGAGCTGCTCCACGGCTGAACGGTCGGTTTGACCAGCCGGAGCTTGTTATGCTCAACTTCCAGCCACTGCCTCTGCCAAATATCAAAGATAAATCTCTTCACCGCCGAGCCAAGGTCTGACTTTGGGACCGGTGCAAAGTCGATTCGGACCTTGTCACAGGCTAACTTGGCAGCTTCATCAGCTGCCTCGTTCCCCCTGATTCCCACATGGCCGGGTACCCAACAGAATAAAACTTCCTTTCCGTGAGACTGCAGGGAAAGGAGGTTGTCCTGGATGTCCTGGACTAAGCGGTCTGCTGGGTACAAATATCGTAAAGCCTGAATACAGCTGAGGGAATCACAGCATATGATGAACCTCTTATCGCGGGTTAGTTTAATATGCTGGAGCGACTTTAAAACAGCGTAACACTCGGCGGTGTAAACGCTGCATCTACCATCCAGTTTGTATGTGTAAGTCGCTCGAGGGAACACAACAGAGCATCCTACTCCATTAGCCTGCTTAGACCCATCCGTGAATACCGGGGTAAATGTGTGATACTGTTTTAAAATATCGGTAAAAATACTAATAAAAACATTATTAGCGATAGACAATTTGCTATACCAACAAAGGTCTAAGATTATTCTGGGCCTCTTTAAAGGCCAGGGAGGAGATTTACTCAATCCCTGGTGATAAAAAGAAGATAACTCAAACCCAAATTGTTCTAAAACGGCCCTTGTACGGAAGCTGAAAGGTTTAGTCGTTCTGTAGCGATTGATATACAGGCGTTCAAAATCCGGACGCATAACCACATCATGCACGGGACTGCCAGGTATTATGGCAATGTGCAAGTAGTGTCGCACCATGAGGAGTTGCCGGCGGAAGGTAAGTTGCGGCTCGCCAGATTCAGCGCAAATACTGACAATAGGGCTGGTGCGGTAGGCACCCGTTGCGAGCCGAATTCCTGCATGGTGGACACTATGCAGCATCCGAAGATAACTATCCCGTGCTGAGCTGTAAACGATGCATCCGTATTCCAGTCGCGACCGTACAAAGGCCCTATAAAATTGTAACAGGCAGGAGCAGTCAGCGCCCCACGACCTGCCACAAAGACATTTTAAAATATTTAAGGCTTTTAAGGCTCTCGCTTTCACATCCTTAAGATGCGGAAGCCAAGTTAGCCTACTGTCTAAAATAAGGCCCAGAAACCGGACAGTATCAGTAAAACTTAAAACAGTGTTCCTCAAGGTTAGGTGGGGCTCGGCTAAAAGACTTCTGCTACGAGTAAAAAGTACACACCGGGTTTTCTCCGCAGAAAATCGAAAACCGGTGTGCACTGACCATTCATCCAGCCTGTTCAGCGTGAGTTTCAACTGCCGCTCAGCGCTTCTCAGGCTGGACGATGGGTCTCCTTATTACGTTTGATATACTGTTTATCGCAATGGCGAAAAGGGTCACGCTTAAAACTGATCCCTGAGGAACACCGTTTTCCTGGATAAAAAGATCTGACACTTTACTACTGACTCGGTACCGGAAGCAACGTCCTGATAAAAATGATTTTAAAAAATGGAGCAGGTTGCCTCTAAAACCCCATTCGTGTAACTGTTTAAAAATAACATGCCGCCAGGTAGTATCATAGGCCTTTTGGATATCAAAAAAGACACCCACAAGGTGTTGGCTGTGAATAAACGCATCCTGTATTGCTGCCTTCAGCAGGATCAGGTTGTCCATGGTGGAACTTCCTGAATCCACACTGAAAGCGACTTAGGAGGTTTTGGGATTCTAGACACCAGACGAGGCGGCGGTTAACCATCCTCTCCAGTGTCTTCCCCACGCAGCTTGTCAGGGCGATACTACGATAACTACCTGGCAACAACTTGTCCTTCCCAGGTTTTAAAATAGGTATTAAAGTTGCTTCTTTCCACGAGTCAGGGAAGTGTCCTTCGGTCCATATATGGTTAAAAATATCCAGAAGGTAAAGCTTAGCATCATTTGAAAGATGCCTCAGCATCTGGTACTGGATCAGATCAGGCCCAGGGGCAGTGTCTTTTGCACTGTTTAGCGCAGACTCCAATTCCCAAAGTGAGAAAGGGCTATTGTAAGTCTGCGAGTCTGACGAACCAAAGCATAAAACTTGCCTGTTGGCAGCAATTCTTCGCTGCTGGACAGTAGGGCCCAAACTGGCAGACGAAGTGATGGCAGCAAAGTTCTCCGCCATCAACTGCGATATGCTTAGTTCGTCGGTGATTACATGCCCATGATCCAGTAACCCAGATACTGGTACTCGAGAGCACCTTCCGGATATACGACGAATAGACTCCCATACTTTAGATGATGATGTGGAACGGTTAATTGTGCTCACAAAATCCTGCCATGACCTTTTCTTGCTCTCCTTAATTAGGCGGCGTGCTTTAGCTCTTGCAATACGGAACGCTGCGAGGTTGTCGGCCGTTGGATACAACTTAAAATGACGTAACGCCCTTCTCCGCCCCTGAATAGCGGAACGACATTCGTCGTTCCACCAGGGTACGGGCGTCGGTCGCAGCGTTCCGGAGCTTTTCGACATAGAAACGTCAGCTGCCTTATGAATCATTCCTGTGAAATGAATCACCTTGTCCTCTATCTTTTCACGAGCTTGGAGGACAACTGAACGGCAGAAGAGCTGCCAGTCGGTTTTGCTGACGTTCCATTTCCGTCTGATGTTTCCCCCAACACGTCCGAACTCCACGTGCATATGTATCGGGAAGTGGTCGCTTCCATGAAGGTCGCGGTCCACCTCCCAATGCACGGAGTCCGCTATTGAAGGAGAGCACAATGAAAGGTCAATGGCAGAGGACGATCCGGAAGCAGTGGTGAAGTGGGTCATTTGACCAGTATTGAGGATGCATATTTCCTCTTGCTCTATTAATCTACCAACCACTCGACCTCTGGGGCAATCTGCGTTTGATCCCCACAACGCACTATGTGCGTTGAAATCTCCTAAGAGAAGGAATGGCCGAGTAAGCTGCCGCAGGATATTGAGTAGGTCATCATAACTGACGGACGCATTAGGTGGTAAATAAATAGAGCATATGGTCAACTTAATGGGACCATGAAACCTCACTGCCACTGCTTGTAGATCAGAGGTGAGAGCTATAGGTTCCGAGAGGACAGTGTTTCGGACAAACACCGCCACTCCGCCTATCACTCGATCAACCTCGGTATCGTCCTTTCTATATATGTCATATCCTCTTAGCACTGGATAATGTGTGGGTCTAAAATGTGCCTCTTGTAAGCAGAGACACAAGGGTTTAGACCGTGCTAAGAGTTGGACTTCCTCTTTGTGAGCCTGAAAGCCGTTGACGTTCCACTGCAGTATGGGAGCCATCCTACCTATTTAATTTCACCCGCCCCGGTTTGGGTGGGTCCTCCGGTGGTGCCTGCTGAGGAACAGGACCAGGTTCGTTCACCAGCATTCCTTCATCTTCGGGGTCCGAAGACGAATCTTGTTGTGAACAGGCCTCGGTGTCTTGCGCACATTTCTTCCGCCGAGGCCTTTGCCCCCTCCTTTCCCTGCCAGGTGGTGACCTTGGGGGAGAAGCAGAAGGGGACTTCACAAATGGCAGCACTTTGTTTCCTGACGGGAGCTGACAAAGTCTTCGCGAAGCTGGTTGCGAAGACTGGTGGTGCTAGGGCCTTATACCGCTTCTTCGCATCACCATATGACAACCGCTCTTTCGTTTTCAGCTCCTGTATCTTTTTTTCTTCTAGATACACCCCCTGCTCCAGGCTGGGTGTGACCCAGAGCAGTTCACACACACGTGTGGGAGGGTGCAGACCGCACCCGGCTCATGCGCCGCTTTACCACATTTCCACAGGTGGGGTTGCCTTTACAGTTCGCCGTCGTATGCCCGAACCTCTGGCATTTGAAGCAGCGCATGGGGTCCGGTACATACGGGCGAACGTTCAGATGTAAATACCCGGCCTTGATGGCTTTCGGCAACGTCGGAGTGTCGAACGTCAGGACGAAGGTGGCAGTTTTCTCAAGATTGCCGTTAACCCTTCGTGTGATCTGACGAACCTCGACCACATTCTCTGATCTCCACTCCTTAAGGAGTTCCTCGGTCTCTATCTCTATCAAATCGCGGCAGGTGACCACGCCTTTACTGCTGTTTAGAGTTTTATGGAGTTCGCACTTTACTGCGAACTCCCCGAGCTTCTCACACTTAAGGAGTAGGACAGCCTGTTTATAGGCAGATGTTTCTAAAAGCAGTGTCCCGTTCCTCAGCTTCTTTACACTTTTCAACGTTCCAGCTATCACTTCCAGGCCTTTTTGTATATAGAAAGGAGAAACCTTCTCAAAGGATCCCTCCTTTCTTGACATTATTACAAAGGCGTCATCAATAATATGACCCTTTCTGTTACAACCATTCTCTTCCTCAGGAGGGCTTTCGACCCTAGCCCGTTTACCAATTCTTTGGGCGTTAGAGTTTGAGTTCCCCTGCGACATGCCCAGGCCGCAGGTGGAAGGGTTTTTGGGATTATTTTTTTTGTTATTGTTACCACGAGTCTGGAGGACCTAAAAGTCAAGTGACGTGGAGCCCCCGTATGACGCCACCAAGCCCACTACATCAGGGGTGCGGCAGGTGCCCCTGAGGTTGTACGTTAGCGGGTGGTTTGCCTCATCACCCATCCACTTCCTTGGCACGTTACTCACCTTGGGGTTGAGTTTTTTTTTTTTTTTTTTAAAGAGGTTTGTACCGTCCTTGCGATCCGGGCGATGAAGCCAAGATCCCCGTTATCCTAGGTACACAACGTTCCACCGCCACGCCCTACGGTGGTCGTTGAAGCATGGTAGGAGTTTACGGTGTGGGAAACTTGCGGCGCTCACAAGTTTCCAGCTCGGGCACCGCGGGTTCGCCAAACCCGTACCTGGCACTTGCGTACCAGGCCCCTGCGGGGGTGAAGGCCTGTCTATTGCGTCGAATGCCTTTTTGAATTACACAAATTTTATTATTATTATTATCTTTTTTGCCACCATCTATGTTTCCTTTCATACTTCACACTTAAAAAAAAAATTCCTCATCAAGAGTAGCTTTTAATGTTTTGACAATTTAAATGAAAATAATGGCATTTATTCGCACATCAGTGTACACAAGTATCAAGCATGTTTTGATACTTGTGTATGCTGATATAAACGCAAGGTTCATACTTATACAAGTCAATCAATGACCCAGACAAGTATCGATACATGTGCCGATAAAAGTTCTGATACAAATCCCGAGACATGTTCTGAATTTGTGTCAGATGGAAATGTAGCTTTCCCACGACACGCTACATTGGCCAGTTGAAACTGATCATGCGCTACTACATGCGGAAAAAACATTTATTCGCGACAAAGGACAGGATGCTTACAACTTATTTAGAAAGAAGTAAAGTATATATCTGTCTTTTGAAGAGGAAAATGTAAAGTATATGAATTTTTTTTTAAATTTAGTTATTTATTGCCTTAAATACGCATTTTTTTCGCCTTTGCGGGACTAGGTATTAACTTTTGGTTTCATTTCAAAGTGTTATACCTGGTATCATATTCTAAATTTAGAGTCATAAACAAATGAACAGCTCATTTTTAATTAAATTTAAGTCCCAGACGAAGCAATGGCAAAACTCACAGCGCATAGAATTCGCAAAGAATTTATTTTGAGAATTTCTTTTTATCCAGTTTTCTCCCACAAGTCTTTAAATTATTGTAATTAAGGTTGCTTCCATTTTGCTTTCTTTGGAGTTAATGGTGAATCACTATCACAAACAGAATTTGAATTACTTTTAAACAATATAAAAGAAAAGTAATCCGGTTGAAAACTCAAAACGACGAGAAACAGAAGAAACCAAGAATTCTCCGCTTGTCAATCATATGTCTTACATCCATCGCTCCGTTCAGAAATAACGGCGAATGCAAGGAGGATGGCCTGCCCTTGTTGCTTCGGCTCCAAAGTGGTTAAATAAAAAGATCAAACGACGCGAGCGGTCAAAAAATAAATGGCCGGTAGCCACTTTTTCTTGCACGAAGTTGTGGAACTAACATAAAAATATTTCGTTTCATGTATTGTATACTTTACTAAAAATAAAGTATTTTCGCATACTTTATTGGTAGTGTAACAGAATGACCAAATATGGGTCATTCCGTACATTTTTATATATAATATTTTGTATATTTTTATATATAAAAAGAATAAGAAAGGAATTATCGGAGAGGATTCTCAGTGTTTGAGGGACCGGCGGCTGCCAGGGACAATGGACACCAGCTACCCTTTCTAACGGATTTGGTCAAGCGTATAATCCCTTAGCTCCGGGAAACTGTACACTGGGGTGAATGCTCGTATCCCAACCCCAGGTCTCCGAACGGGCAGTTTGGAGGTCACAGGTGACGAATAAGTCCGAGGCTGGCCGAGTTCGCACGAATCGAAAAAGACAATGTTCGCCTATCGTCACAGCCGGTAGGAGGAGCTTGAAAACGGCAGAACCAATCAACGAGAGACTCTCCTTTGCATTTTATAATGCCGGTGTATTTTTGCTCTATGTAAACCACGAGCGACTGTAAGATTTTTCCGGCGGACGCTGGAGAGGACTTGACGCGGAGTCTTCAGACTGGAAGGAGCGGATCTTCCGAGGTTGGAGATCGCTCCGTCTTGGCATCGAACCTGAGGGTCGATACGAGCGTCCTGTACAGTGAGGTCACTGTGCACTCATTCATTACGCTCACTGAAGGACGTGGTGCACTGTCCGCTATAGCCAAGGGGCTATAATTATTCCGCCGTCGAGGGAAACATATCGCCGCCACGGTAATATTTCTACAGTGCAGTGTGGTACTTTCATTCAGTCATTGAGTACAGCCCTGTAACGACCTCTGAATGATTATGAGTTCTCGCTCCTCCCAAATATCGAGCTAGCTGGGGCAGACTTTCTTATAGCCACACTTGGTGGATAATTTAAATTATCCTGGCGTCCAGCATTTGAGATCGGATACAGTCAATGTTAATACTGTATTTGATTTATGACTCCCGATTGTTATGAAGGGAACTTTCATTTAAAAACCAAGTGTGAAGCTTTCTTGCTTGCCAGTTAATATTGGGAGTTTGCTTCAAGATCAATTTTAAATGTGGTGGTGTTTTAATGCTTTGTTTGTTTGTTAATATGTTGGCAATTGTAAGCAGAGGCTTTGCTTAGTTCCTTTTGTTAATATTTCAATGTGTCAATGTTAAAGATAAATAAGCCTCGTCTGTACGCCATTATGAGTATCCAATAAATTAGCAGCCTAGGGTTTCTTTGGATTATAAAAAGAAGTAAAAGGTTTACACCCTAACCTCCCTCCCGGCACCTACCGCTACAGTAGGAAAAAGTATAAAGTATATCGAGCAAAAATAAAGTATGATACTTTATTATATAGTATGGTTGACAACATGGAGGAAGGAATATTTCATTTTCTAATATTTCAAAGTTTTCTATAATGCCAAGTTGTGTCCATACGGTTGCACAAACAGACAAGATAGGAAACAATCTGGAATAACGTTTCGTAACTAAATAACATTGTAATTATTGTTCTTGAAGTGTTTAATAGATAACTGCAAGATTAGAGCCTATCGCTATATGTTTATTCATTGCTCTCAATAGGATGATATCGTTCTCAAATGTTTGTTGGTGTATTGTAGACAATCAGCATATGTTATTACTTTGCATCTAAAGACTAGCCTTATTGTAAACAAGTACTGAAAGTCTAATTTAAGCGGGTCAAGTTTACATCGCGATACAGTGAATGTGCATACTTAAGTCCAGTTTCAGTTTACACTGAAAGTGTACAATGAAATTAATTGTGATAATTTGTGCCGTGTGAGCTACTAAACTTGATGAAGCAAACGTTTTTGTTACCCGAAATGTAGTTCGCGATGCATTTCATGTGTTTAGATCTGTCCACATAGTTTGATTTTTGTAGCGACAATATTAATGGAAATGTGAGTAGGTTGAAATGCGGCGTGACCAGAAGGGTACAAAAAATTTATTTATTATTAGTTCTTACTAATTTCATGAACACTATGTTAGTGACACAATGTTTATCGCGATGTAAACTACTCCCATCTAAGCTTCTGACTTTTGATGTATGGTAAGAACTGATGTTGCTAGCAAAGTTACATAGGCTACTAACAGTACAATATCTTCTGAGTAAGCTCAGAAGCTATGAGGTCTTTTGAGAGGTTCATTATTATTATTATTTTTATTATTATTATTTTTTTTAAAAAAAGATTGACTTAACCTTACATAACCACCCCAATTTGGAGACAGCATATCTCGAGAACTAAGCGAGATATCGAAAGTATATATTCTTCACTTTCGAGTTATCTTGTCGTGTTTTATAAGAATCTATCATCAAATTTGACCTTAGGGAAATTTTTCTTCTGAATTTCAACCCAAAACTCCTCTCTTTTGAGACAGTATATCTTTATAACTAAGCACGATATCAAAAAATTTTATTATTAATTTTTGATCTGTCTCGTCTAGTTACATAATAATCCATCATAAAATTTCAATGCCACGGTTGTCTTATGATTCTCTTGAGCTTTTGGGCCCTTTCCCAGTGTTTCTACGACCAAGCAATATGGCGGCCTTCCCACCCCACTTCTCTCTACCCCGTTTCACTCCAGTGCGTGGTGTGTAACGGATAGCGTTCTGGCCTCGCATTCGGGAGGACGGCGGTTCGAATCCCCGTCCGGGCATCCAGATTTGGGTTTTCCATGGTTTCCCCAAATCACTCCAGGCGAATGCCGGGATGCTTCCTTCAAAAGGCCATGGCCGAATTCCTTCCCATTCCTTGCCCCCATCCTTTCCCGTCTCTAAAGACCACGTTGTTAAAAAGGGACGTTAAACTGTTACAAAAAAAAAAAAAAAAATCCAGTGCGTGCTGAAGGTCCCTTGCTTTGTCTCCATATATTCCTTCCTCCATGGTTGACAACCCTATACAAACCCTTTGATTGACAATGATACCAAATTTAACTCTTCATGCCCTACAGATCTTTAACCCATGACTAGCCAAGAATTAACAATTGTTGTTTACTGTCAATAAACGGTCATTTGATTTGGTGAAATTAAAGTAAATAAAGGCCTGAGCTATTGTTTGTAAGTCACATTAAATGAGCTTTTATTCCTTATGTTCTTCCCAGAACAGTTATTCTCTCATATCATTTTGACAATAATAATATTAATCAGTCCAATATGAAAGAATGATTTAATCAACATTAATTACCTACAGAACCTCGCATTCGGGAGGACGCGGGTTTGAATCCCCGTCTGGGCATCCAGATTTGGGTTTTCAATGGTTTCCCCAAATCACTCCAGGTGAATGCCGGGATGCTTCCTTCAAAAAGGCCATGGCCGAATTCCTTCCCTTTCCTTGTCCCCAGTCCCATCCCGCCTCTAATGACCTTAGCCATCGACAAGGCGTTAAGCAATAAAAAAAAAAGAAATAAAAAAACCCTAAACGTTTCAATATATAACAATCTTTCGGTGGTTAGCATCGACGGCATTTTCTAAGAAGTAGTTCAAGAGAGTTTTATACTGGAACGAATAGGTAAACAGTGTATGTATAGAATTATTGTCCGGGAGATCCCTAAATACTGTTCGGATGCTTAAGTGACAAAGCTTCAGTTAGTAATGCCATTCGTCACCAACCACACCAAGTCATTGATCGTACGGGGTTTAGGGAACTTGCAGTTTCACGAGGAGGATCCGAGCATTCTTCCATATTTTGCTGGAACAAAGTAAATTTTGACATAGGTCAACGAACTTTCGAAATCGCAATGAAACTGAAATTAGCCCCATAGACTACATTCATACAGCTACCTACTGAACCACCTGACCGCAATTCTACCCAGACTCTCCTGATTAATTAGGGAACATCCATAAGCTAGGTGGCGCCATTAAACCCCCCTCCCACTCACCCCCTCCATGTAGCATACCGTGACTTTTGTGTCGACATCCCCCTTCTTCCCCCCTCCGTGTTGCACGTAACTTTTTCCCCCACTAATTCCAGAAGACATTTTGTACTGTTTTCACAGGCGCCGGCAGGATTACTTTAAGGGAAGTGCATCTGTTTTATGTATTTTTTATATATAAATTACATATACCACTTATTACTTATTAACTAAGGTTACCGGTACTGAATTTATTGACAAGGTGTTGTACAAATATGGTCAGCAACCTAGGCGCCTTAAGTTATTATTTAAACTGAATTTTTATAGTAAAATTTTTGTTTCTTAATCTTTATCTGTGTATTTTCTATAATAGCAGGGGGGTGAAAGTGCACCCCTTTGCAACCCCCTCCCAGTGACCATGATTTTTCCTAAAAATATGACCACGTGACCATAAATATTATCGTAATATGATCAAAACTAGAAATATGGCCTGAATATGCATTTATATGTCATATAAAATACATTTAAATACAATCAGAAACGTTGAATCAGTGTTTAATTCAGCGTTACAGCTCAAAAAGAATGCAGGGAAAAAAATATGACTTGTCCTGAAGATCCGAACCCTAATGAGTCATTAGGCAGCTGAGAACATTCTGTGATGAACGGGTAATACGGAAGAAGGCAGTTACTGTGTTGTCTGCGTGAGCTATATTCAGCGCTCGGGGTTGGCGACAGGAAATTGCGTCTCACCGCAAGAAACTTCCGGCTGCCAGGGATCTGCAGAGGCGATCAGCGTCGTACAGGCCGGCCTCGGTAGCGTAGGGGCTAGAGTGCTAGCTCCGCGTACCGAAGATCGCCGGTTCGAGTCCGGCCGAGGGCATGGGTGTTTAGTGTTGTGTCTGTGAATGTCTTGTCTGTGTTGTAGTGTCCTTGTGTCAATACTTGATAGCAACAAATCACATTCAGCTGGCTGTATGGCCCAGTAGCAGAATGCGATTTAAAAGAAAGAAAAAAAAAACACGTTGGACAGCATACCTCAGGGCTCACGGCTCAGTGCAAGGGTCTCTCAAATGCACGATTGTAGGAGACCCGTTCAAACTTAGATTATAATATGACTCATATTCCGTGGTTCGGATTCCACATTAAACTGTAGGTCCCAGAGGAAAGGAACTGGGCGTCCTACCTCTGCCACAATGGCCTAGAACAGTGTTTCCCAACCTTTTTTGGGTCATGTCCCACTTTTAATATTTTTTTTTTTTTGCCCCCCATACCTAATTTTTAATTAAAAAAATATTTTGCTAACATCAAACGAAACTATACCTAATAATTATTTACAGCTCTGTTTTAAGAATTTGCTTTTTTGCTATATTTTGTATCTATATCTAGCATTGCATTTAAATAAACCGAAGAAAAAGTGGTAAAGTCGTATCAAGTCAATTTCTAAATTGCCCCCCTAAAAAAACCAAATTGCCCCCCTGTGGGGCGTGGGCCCCACGTTGGGAAACACTGGCCTAGAATGTCTACTTCGGGAGGATCTAATCAATCTGCGGGTTGTGGACTAAGTTAGTTTGATGCGTTATATAATAGTGGTCGCTTTCTCGGCGGTGTATATTGAAGTGTTCCCTATGTTAGGAAAACGACTTCTCCACCTTACTGTGGCCGTTCATTGCCAGTTATTAATTTCCAAATAATACTAAGCATAAAAAAATCAGGTGGGCGCCAGAGATTGCTTTCGGAGTGTTCCCTATGTTAGGAAAGCGACATCCGGATCTCAAAATATTATTATTGAAACATGAATTATTAAATTATTGAATTAAGCAAGCAAAATGACACATTACATGACTGGATGGGTTATATTGAAAACAGGGTTCACAATCTGACTTTACGATTTACTTATGTATTTGAATTGTTTACTTGACAAAATTTTACAAAGATTAATTTTTCTTTTTAAAACACAAGGGTACATCACTTTTTCTGTGGAGCAAGAGAGTCTGTCTCGGGGCGATAACTAGGGTAAACGACGTTGATGCAGAAGTTCCTTTTTTGAATGGTGGTTACCGTGCAGGCGAATCTAAGTTGTGCAGTCGGTTGGTTGACCAGCTCTATGTAACGGCCGGCTGCCTTACTGCTGTCCCCAGTAGTCAGCTGGGCGGTCGATCTGCCTCTCTCCCTCGGCCGGCAACCAACAAGTCCTTGTCTTCCGTACTGCCGGACGAAGCGTCGCTTTCCACCACCTCTTGATGACGTCTGCCAATGTCTGTATTTGGATGGAAGCTCTTCTCGCTGGTTGGTTCGGGACATGCAACAAAACCGCCTTTTTTTCATAATAAAAATACAAATTTTTCCTATTGGCTGTACTTCCTGGCTTGCCCTCACCCTTCGTTCTTGGATATAGATTTACTTTTTATTTTATTTGTTTACTGAAACAGCCCAGGCTCCTCTTGTGTTGTGTCACGGGACTTTTATGCCATAAGTCAGATTTAATGGCAACACTCAGGGACTGGAGTTCACCAAACACTAGCAGAACCTCCCCTGGGACCGACACACACACCACGAGAAAAGATTCGGGAGGACGGCGGTTCGAATCCCCGTCCGGGCATCCAGATTTGGGTTTTCCATGGTTTCCCAAATCACTCCAGGCAAATGCCGGGATGCTTCCTTCAAAAGGCCATGGCCGAATTCCTTCCCATTCCTTGCCCCCATGCTTGCCCCCCATCCTTTCCCGTCTCTAAAGACCTCGCTGTTGAGAGACGTAAAGCAGTAAAAAAAAAAAAAAAAAAAAAAAAAAAAAATAGAAAAGAAACAGGCACACATGTGTTTCAATCTCTGGCTCTCGCGGAACATTACAATATAGATGAAATTTTCTCTGTAAATTAGCCGAGTGAGAACGTTTGTATAGCACGATGTTTCGGCGATCATAACTCTGCCACCATTGTCAAGTTTCCCGAGAAAACTTCATCTCTGAGTTTTTGGCGCCAGGGAATAACTGTTACCTGCTTCAATCATTCAGTCACCATGATGCAGTGGTAAATGTAAATGGCGTGGTTGGTCGGCTGATCTCGATCGATTTTTCGGCCGTCGTAAGACAGAGTTTCGATTAGCAGTTTTGACGTAGTTACTTAAGTCTAATCACTACTGCCTCTCAGCTATCGGAGCTGCTATTTCTAAGTAGAAATAACACGGTCGCATCAGTTTTATTCACACCTGTTATTGCGGCAAACACATAACATAGTCCAACCACCGACTGATATTTAAAGTAGCTTATAACACATCACAAATACTCAGAGATACCTGAAGACTGCAGATTGTTTACCCACGTGAGAAATATACGCTCAAATTAGCCACATTTCCTTCAGTTCTCCAAATTAATCAATTTGTAACAGCTCTACATAGTCACAACAATGCAGTTCCTCACGCGTGATGAAAGCTTTATCTGCGCATCACAGTTTCTATTTCCCCGACACGACGCGGAAGACCGACATTAGTTTAGCGTCCCATATGAGTATTATTCCAGCACTAGCATGGTACAGATACCAATATATTACATAACTCCTGAGACCAACCAACATGTCACCTACAAACAAGCAGTAAGGAAATACCTGGAGGACAATTGGAATTATTCGTTTTTTATATATACGGACGGATCCAGAATAGACTCAGGGGATGGAGTAGGCTGCGCCTTTTATTGCCCGAGGACCAAGTATCAAGAAAAGTATAAATTACCATCGAATACATCAATTTATACGGCAGAAGCCATCGCTATATTAAGAGCACTTGAGCACACCTTGACATTGACTGAGACGAGTTTTTTAATAATCTCTGACTCGCTTAGCGTACTGAACTCCACCCAAAGAAAATTTTTGGGCAAGAAAACCAATCAATTTATAGTTAAGATTGTGGAGACATATCTAGAATTGTCCAGAAGAAATAAATCCATAAACTTACTTTGGCTAAAAGCACATGCAGGGGTTCCGGATAACGAAACAGTGGATCAAATGGCAAAGACAGCCGCTAGGAGACACCTTAGATATCCAGCTTCCGTACACTGACTACCTCTTCAAAATAAAAATAAAGGCTCTGAACAAATAGCAAACTGAATGGGACTCCAGCAAAAGCAGGAAGGGACATCATAATGGATCGATTCAACCCCGAATACCATCTCGCCCATTGTAAGAGGTCATTTTGAAGACCATTACTACTTAGGGAATTATAGGAATATTCAGTCGTTGAGCTACTGGCAATCGGCGATCATTGACAATGCTGAGCGCGGTCGAGCATTGACCAGACAGGAATCTGCACGCTTGCAGTCAGCACCTTAGAGTGCAGTCCCCTTCATAATTGTAGGTCAGCCAAGGAGTTTTGGGAAGTACAAGCGATGAAGTAGTGTCTTTACTGTCGGGCAGTCGACGAGAGTAGTCGAGCATACTTTGATAGCCACCTGTTAGGAACCTGCCACCCTCCCATGCATCTCGTATCCGGGGCGACCATCTGCCTAACAATTAACTATTACAGTTCATGGCTTAGATAAGTTGGTGACCGTTGGAATCCACTTTGTGGCACGCTATAAACTGTACTACTCCGTGTTAGAAGCCAATAAACTGTTCAATTGCAAGTGTTGCATTCTTCATGTAGTAAGAACTTATATCAATTTCTAACCTTCGGTCTGTGGCCGTCAAACCACAGTGGTGTCAAACAATTAGCCCAAGCAGTCCAATGGTAAGATTCTAGTGGAGCTGCAAGAAGAACAGAAGAGACGCTTCGAGAAGAACTGTAATTCCCTAAGGTTAGTTCGTCAGCGCACCTGTCCACACACACGCCCACTAGCCTTGGCCAATCAGCCCCTGACAAAGTGGCGTCATCGTGGGATTTCGGCGTAGTACCGATGTTTTGGAACATCAGTGTGGATAGAGTCTGACGAATTAGCAAGAAGTAAGCGATCGCCGTCTGAAGAGGAAGACGGGGGGTGGCAGGAAGACAGGTGGCTGGATCAACACATGGCTTGGAAGATGAACGCGGGAAGCGCGGCGTCAGCACGCGGCTGGAGACATCGGACGGCGGGTTCAACGCACGAGCGACGGCGGAGCGCAGCGTGGATCAACACGCGGAGCGGATCGCGGCGGCGCGAGTCAACACGTTGCTGCAGGAGCCATGGGACGGTCTTCAGACGTCGACAGCGACGGTGGCGGTGGCGGCGACGACGGCGACGAGAACAAGACATTAGGGGTGAGTGGACCTCAATTTTTATTGTAACTATGACAGCGACTAACTCTTCAACAGTTATCAGACATTGAACGCGAGGATCTTGGATTTGCAGACGCGGGTGAGCGGAGTTATAATGGTGAGTTAAGCGGGGTTGCTTTTTGCTTGTAAATGCACGTTTTCTGCCAGATATATCTTTAAGTGAGACA
Source organism: Vandiemenella viatica (assembly GCA_031002005.1). NCBI lineage: Eukaryota > Metazoa > Arthropoda > Insecta > Orthoptera > Morabidae > Vandiemenella > Vandiemenella viatica. Next base: position 253,985,708 of record CM061919.1, read on the forward strand.
AAAATATTTTCAGAGGCCATAGCAGCGGCGGTGTTTATGAATAGATCGAAACGAGTTCTCCAGGTAAGTCCAAAATTAAGTGTATAAGGCAGATATAAATGTTAAGAAACATCCAAATGCTACTGAACAGAATAAGAAATTTCGAAAGAGGGTGCGAGGCAAATACTAGTTAAATAATAATTGGTGAATTTAAGAATTATGAGAATGACTATTACCGGGGAAAAGTGAAACCGGTTGGGCGTCGTGTCAATGTAAGTGTCGCAGAAAAGCCAAAATGTTAAAGTGAAGCGGAATATTTTGCGGTAAAAGGCGGCAAGGGACCGACCGATCCAGACCCGATATATAAATGTGTGACGAGTTGCGTCATTTTGGAGGCCAACATTTCTTAAATAACTCACAGGTACAGCCCAAGAAGTTAACCTGGTGAGGATGTAGGCGCTCCATTCCACCCATTTGCATTTAAGTAATGCCGGTAACTTGAAGCCGGGACAAGCAGAATGGGGTGGGTTGTTATGGCGAAAAGCCTGGATTAATGATAAATATTGGGGAAAAGAGAGAGTGATATCTCTTAGTGGGTTCTGGTGCGCAATTCTTCATTGTTGTAAAGTTGTTTGCAGAGTGGAAAAATTAGAGCCACTAGTGTGCTGGTTACCGGTCTAGGCCGGGAAATGTTAAAGTGTTAGGGGTATCTACTGCTGGATTAATATAAGCTCCAGGAGATTCAGAGCAACCGTTCAGGCGGATCGTTATTTGAACAGAGCTTCCAGTAGGATATAGAATCAAATTTTCTCTAGAAATATGGTGCAGTCATAGACGTGCGAAACGTACAGTTGTTAATAGGACCACGCGAGTGGACACTTTCGGCTGACGTTCTAAGACTTCTCACGTGTTCAGGTTGAGGAGCAGACGTGTTCCCACCGCTATACGAATACCCATAAGTCAATCGTACGTGCTAACATTGCATAGTATATTCTGAAATCATATTCAAGTACATCTAACGGAAATTTTTGTAAAAGTATTCAATTGTGTTAGTGAAGACGCTCAATGACACGCGATGGTTAGACTCAAGTAGAGTGTATTTAAAACGAAGTATTTGTCATAGCAAATTAAAACATAATACATGAGATGGATGAACTAAAAAGAGTAAATGTATATCGACGTATCTGCCATATCAAATTTAACATTTATCGCGATGCACGGAATGGTTGAATTCAACAGGAATTAATAAAAAACGTAATTGCCATATAAAATTAGTAAACGGTGTGTAATCGAACGCGATTCTGAAGATATGCACGGATAAAATCCTAAATTATTACGGTAACTAGAATAGAATTGGAACTCATAATTTTGAAGAATAAGAATAATTTTAAATGATTAGTAATACTGTACAACTCTGGTGTTTCAGTTAGGGAAAATATAGCCTCAGTGGCTTGTCTCTCATGTGTCCACAGTAATAATACGTACTCACTTAATGTAAGGAGTCAAACTGTGTGCCACATGTTAGAAATATCTGGAGCACCAAGTATATTAAAAAATGGGTGATGTAAAAAAAAAAAAAAAATCCGGACAGCGTTGGAAAGAGGCGAACTCTGATTGTCTGGGCAACATCACGGTGTACACTCGTCAATCGAGTTAAAAAGGCAAAATACGAGTGCAGTCTTTGGGAAAAGGAGTTATGAACCTTTTCTTACGACACAATACGTACTCAAAAGCCTACCGTCAACTCCATATGCTTATGGAAACAAACTTACATTCATCCCTTACCAACAGATCCAAGTTATAGACATAACCATTATGTGAACCTCATTAGTCATAAATCCAATCAGTTTACAAACATAATCATTTTGTCAAACCTACATCCATGTTGTATGTCTTTTAAAATCTGTACATTCAAAATAGTTTGGTGAATCAGTTTATATTCGATGTGTAATCACAGATAAGATTGTAATATTGGGAAGTCATCACTAAGTGGCGCTACCTAGGTTAGTTAAGAATTAGAAAATTGAGAACTACATATAACGAACAGAAAGAAAATGAAATTTCAATCTGAGAGAGACAGGTGAGTTAGGAGCCAGTTATACGATGTGCAATTCCAAATTAATAATTCATCGGAAGCGGAGAACGTAATCTATAACAAGATATCGGTAAATCAAACAATACTTATCTAACATAACAACAACAAAAAAGGGGTCTGGAGCAAAAAACACTCTTTGTTTGGTTTTAAGTCGATAAGTTTTCGTAAATAACATTTCTTGAAGTATGCCACTGAATAGAAAAGCTAATCACTTTCTATATAAAAACTACGTACGTGTGCTAACTCCACAAATAATTCTTGGAGAATGTTTTCCTCATTTAAATACCTTTTGTACTTGTGAGGAGTTTCACCAAAATGAGATGCCATAAGTGAATCATAAATCAAAATATGCAAAATACATCAACTTCTTGTCTCTATAACAGCTGTTATATGCAATGCAAATGTTTCAGAATTTAGTTTTGACTATTGGTAATTGTTGTATGAGAGATATAAGAGCGCGTAAGAGTAACATAACTGTAACGTAAGTAAATCAAACAGCTAATAAAAATAAGTCTATAAATAGGAGATAGTGTTAGGAAGTACGGAACTCCACAAAAATTATAACGGAATAATATTTAAAGGAAAATATCAAGGGTTGTTTGAATAGTCTTCTCATTTTAAAATTGTCACTAATCGGGGTGATTAAACACACAGAGCGTAATCACAGCATAAGTATTGTACCAAGTAAGTCTGATTAGTTGTTAGATAATAAGCAGATTGCACTACTTAGGAGAATCCATCTATTTGTTCAGACATTAAATTGTAGTATTTTCCTTGCATGAGCATCTCAAATTTTAAAATCTGTTGCTAGATATTGGAAATTATTTGTACCTTATCAAGTTTTGCAGTGATAAATACTGTCTAGCCTAGAGTATTGAAAGGTAGTTCACCTCTGATCTAAGGAAAAATCGTGTAAATTCTGTAATATCAATAACAGTTGAGTGATTACTAACTGATCGACTCACGGAAATGGTAACCAATATTTTTCAAGCTTTACTGGTGAATCAAAAAATTGCTGTTTCCAGTTAAAGAAATTGTTATATGCAATAACCAAGAAGAGGGTAAACTCAGTAAATCAGAACTTGTATGGAATTCAAACGTCAAAAGAAGGGAAATACATAACTCACATTATAATCTCCGCGGCCCAGCAACGGCTTAAACCGTTAATATATTCATTAATATCATTTGCGAGGAAGTATATGTGCTTATAAATTGTATACAGAGACATGGATATTAATTCAACCATAAAATTAAATAATTCGCTGTCGTAGATCTCCTACTGAGGCCACCTATCCCCTTTGTCAAAATTATGTATAGTTTAGTTTTAAGACAAGGTACTGTCGGAAGTGTAAATTTTCTAGGTAGCAGTTACGGTGAGCGAGCAGCCAAAGCACGGCCAGTGACGCGCAGCGTAACCTGATATGCCGAGTCGACTGGTGCAACGCAGCAAGATTGGCGCAATGCTTCGAACACATAAGTATCGCAAACAGAACAGTTAATAATTTTATTGTAGAACAAATTTAGTAATAAGAACGGGAATCAATTAGTTTGTCACTAAAACAAACCAGAAGCATATAACAAATAGTAATTTAGAAGTAATGTATTTCTTTTGCTCAAAACATATTTCTGTTCATGGGACTTAGAACTACCATACAATCACAGTCACGGCAGACTAAGCAGTTTAAGAATGGAGTTATCTTTACTAAGAAGTGTATATTATTGTAGTAGATTCATTATAAAATTATGATTTCCCGAAATTAAAAAAGAAGAAATACCAAATTAGTAAATCACGACAATTTCGACACTTGTAACGTATTGTCAGCTTAGATTCACTTCTTGATGCTTAGCTAATGCATTTACTAATAAAACAAATGAGATTCAAGCCTTAATATAAGGTTGGAGGAATAGTGACTAGTAAAAATAATGAATTGTTAACGGAATGATGTTTTACAAAGTTCTAGAGTATATTTATTGTACTACTACTAATTATAAGCAGGTGGATGAGAGAACCATATGTTAATTCAATGTTCACACGAGACCTATCTAAGTTTTATCATACTATTCACGTAAGCGTTGTCTGGTAGACCAAAATCTTTAAAATTGTTAACGTAATCATAGAATCTAATTCGGGGTAGAGCAATATGTCAATTGTGGATTACTTTGAATCACTCTACTCAATAAGAAACACAGGTCTTAAGTGTTAAATTAAATTTAGTAATTTAAACAACTGTAAACAATCTGTGGTAATCACTTGTTCTTTTCATCTTGTCCAACAATCATGTTTTATAGAAACTTTGCTGGACACTTGTCAAGAGAACTAGTAAGCATATATGTAGGAGAATCCGTAATAATTAACTTATTACTTTGTTACATCCAATCATAGTGACAATTACCTGTCTTACGAGTCATGTAAGACTTCATACTAGAAAGATACGTCTTTCAAATTAAGGCACCCTGAAGAATGCTATAATGTGTAAAATAGTAAACAAAGATTTTATCGATCATTCCTAAGCTGAATAATTAATTCAACCTATCGGAAGCAGTATACCATAGTTCATAATTAGAATACCTTGGAAAGCAGAACAAAATATTTGCAAACTAAGCAAGATGTGATTAAATTTAACCAAGTATCGAATCATTATGACGATCTTAGTTTAAGTATGACTTATTGTAATTAGTTTGTACCGGAAAAAATAAGGCAGACAAAACACTGCTAATATCACGATACCAAACGTTACGCAGATAGTAGTAGCTATGCAGAACTCAAATTAAATGGCACATGTTGAGAATGACCATACCTCATCTACTCCATAAATTATATTTTTTTAATGTTTTTATTATTCCAATGTCATAAAATTTTAATTGACTTTGTTTATCTTCAGGCTTGGCCGACCACCTACACCAGAATTGAAAAATAGATATTTAAAAATGTTGCAATATTTTTGTGAGCTTCAAAGTGGAAATCCAACTATGTCGCATATTGTACTTTCCGGCATTGTGGAAAATGCCTTGTTCTAATGGGGGAGGAGTGTAAGAGGTCATTTTGAAGACCATTACTACTTAGGGAATTATAGGAATATTCAGTCGTTGAGCTACTGGCAATCGGCGATCATTGACAATGCTGAGCGCGGTCGAGCATTGACCAGACAGGAATCTGCACGCTTGCAGTCAGCACCTTAGAGTGCAGTCCCCTTCATAATTGTAGGTCAGCCAAGGAGTTTTGGGAAGTACAAGCGATGAAGTAGTGTCTTTACTGTCGGGCAGTCGACGAGAGTAGTCGAGCATACTTTGATAGCCACCTGTTAGGAACCTGCCACCCTCCCATGCATCTCGTATCCGGGGCGACCATCTGCCTAACAATTAACTATTACAGTTCATGGCTTAGATAAGTTGGTGACCGTTGGAATCCACTTTGTGGCACGCTATAAACTGTACTACTCCGTGTTAGAAGCCAATAAACTGTTCAATTGCAAGTGTTGCATTCTTCATGTAGTAAGAACTTATATCAATTTCTAACCTTCGGTCTGTGGCCGTCAAACCACAGTGGTGTCAAACATTAGCCCAAGCAGTCCAATGGTAAGATTCTAGTGGAGCTGCAAGAAGAACAGAAGAGACGCTTCGAGAAGAACTGTAATTCCCTAAGGTTAGTTCGTCAGCGCACCTGTCCACACACACGCCCACTAGCCTTGGCCAATCAGCCCCTGACACCATGGTTCTTCAACTTTCCGGATCATAGAGGCGTCATTTCCACTATAATTAGAATGCGCTTTAACCATGGTTTATTCCCCCAGCATTTACATTGGATACACATCCTAAATACTGATATTTGTGATTGCGATAGAGCAGAAATAGGAGATATTAATCACGTAGTGTTTTCATGCCCTAAATATAAACAACATCGACAAAGATTTATAAAACAACTCGTGAACTATGGAATACCTCTCCCAACAAGCATTAGCTGTCTGTTGCACGGTAACAACGTGACCATATACAAGTTGCTAAGTAACTTTGTAAAGTCAACTAATATAAAAATTTAGATGTGAAAAACTAGCTAATTGTAAGGATTTTAATCATTGTAATGTCAAAAAAAAAAAAACAAAAAAAAACAACAACTATAAGGAACTAACAATAATTTATATATCTGTATATTTCACTGTATCATTTGTAATTATGTGTGAGCAATTGTATTTAAACATAATGTGTCAAACCCCTTTAGGGGATAATCAAAAATGTTCCTTTCTGATTAATCAGTTTACCTAGTTCTATCGTTTATATTTTACTAATCATGTCAAGTCTTGCTCTCTTACCTATATGTAAAATGTTTATATATGTATGTACAAATGGATGATGGTTGTATAGTGCCTAGGCGCTTAAAGCCAAATAAAAATTAATAATAATAATAATAAAATAGTTTAGCGTCGCGCATTTACAAGTTCACACATTGCACCATAAATTACTTTATTACTACACAATTCGGTGGAAAACAGTTCCCGCTACACATGCGTAAATTTCGCGGCGCGGTACGATCTCTTGCGATCCAAGTCAGTATGCGCGTACATCGATCTGCTACTATCGACATCGCTTTAGTTCATCTGTAAACGATAAGAAATGTTACAGTTAACTAAATAATAAAAAAAAGAAAAATAGGTGGGCCTTGATACTGCAATGCGACAACCTGTCCCAATGCAATTCAGTGTTCTCCATACCTTCCAGTTTAATGACGAGACACTGAGAATTTTCGCTGTAGATTGTTAGTGATTCATCCAGCGTGGTGGTCAGGGCCGTATTTAGGATCCGTAGGCCCCTCGGCTCTGTGTTGCCACCTTGTGAAAACAAAAGTCGCTAGACCTGCTCTCAAAACTCACTAGATTGCGGGATATTAAGCACTAAAAGATTCGCTAGAAATCGCTAAATAAAATAAAGGAAAGTGGCAAAGTAAGTAATATAAAAATATTTTAATAATTAGTATTTTAATTAAATTAAACATAACATTGTATTAAAAATCAACATCAGATTTCTTAAATCAGTATTTTTTCTTCATCATCTTGGTCTATCGTTGGAGTTGCAGAACTTGCAGATGTGGGAGGATGAGATGAATCATCAGTCTTAGATCTTTACCAATTGCAGCAATCACATCAGCCGGATGCTCGTAACTGTATGAGATTTTTTTACAATTTTTAACTGATTCTTTATAAAAGAATGCTATCACGAGTATTTACAGTTACATCATCATCATCTAGGACAGCTTCCACAGACTGGTCGGGTCTGCTGGGAACAAAAGCCTCACCCGCACTTCCTGTCTAACCACCATCTCTCTTCTTCCATTGACACCCAATTTCCTCCTCTTTCCTCCACACATTTCTTAACACCTTTAGGCCTTTTCCCTTTCAGCTCCATGTCCAGCATCTTCCTTGGTAACTTCTCCTCTCCCATTTGGCCTTTGGTTTGTGGCATCATACACAACCATTAACCCGGCTCAAGGGAGGTAGGGTCACCTTCCCTATACTCCACTTGAGTAATTCTAGTCTGGCGCATCCACGCTGCGGGGGTGGACATCCTAGCTCCAGTAGGCCGGAGTGACAGGGTGGATAGGTCCAGGCAAGGACCCAGTCCCACAGGGTGTAGTGTGGAACCCATGCCCAGTGATACGGGCGAAGTCCTCAACGGCAGAGAAGGAGACCTTCAGATTGGCGAAAATGGCGGAAGGGGCCACCCATCCTCTCCGGGGGTAAATTGGAGGGAAACACCACTGCCTTGTGGCGAAGAGAGATCTTAAAAGGCTAAGGGAGTAAACCCTGAAAGAAAATCCTTGACTATGTTAGGCTTAGCAAGCCAACAGTACAAGTAGGAATCAATTGCTTTCAAATTTACAGCTATCATATTTCTCAAATTGTTTTTAAGAATGTTTATTGTGCCGAAAATCCTTTCTACTGCGGCATGGGAGAGAGAAAGTTATAAGATATGGATAAATTAGACAACTCCAGAAAGGTATTTATTTCAGCAGCATTCTTGTATTGGGAAAGCCATATTCCGTTTGCAATACATTTCGTACGCCACTATTTATCCGAGTTATAGCAGAGGCATTACCTACGCCATTTCCAATCAAGTTTTTCGAAACTCTGTAAACTTGAATATCACTAAAAATCAACAAATATTTTTTTTAGCGATAATATATTTAAGAATATCGCTTTCGAGCCTCAAAATTCACTAAATCTGGCGACAAAATCGCTAAGGTGGCAACATTGCCTAGGCTACACCTGAGGTGCGAGGCCCATACATATATATATATATATATATATATATATATATACAGGGTGGTCAGAAATTCACTCATCGGCGGGTAAGGGCAGTGTTCAGGACGTTGTACTAACGAAATAAATACAAAAAAAAATCTAGTAATAGTCGTACCGTTTTTGAGTTATACGCAGCTAAAGTTGGCCAATAAGAGCGCTGCGCGGGCGAATTCAAACAGCCTTCCTCAGGCGGTGTAGCCAAGCGTACTCGAAGCACGGGTCCGCCAAAGAAAACGAAAAGAAAAACTATCTTCGGAAGTGGGGATCGAACTCGCAACCTTCAGATTGAGAGTTTGCCGTCTTACCGACTACGCTGCCAAGGCTCTAGAATTTCCTTGTTTTAGAAGCCACTAGGGCGGACTGTTTGTTCGTAATCGGAATTGATCGGTAATCCGTGACATTTTTCGGGAAGTGGGACGTAGCTTTTATCCCTCTTGATTCCAGAAGATATTCTGTACTGTTTTCTCTTGTCATACATAAATTACATACTGTGATGTCACACATTAAAGTCCCGTGCAGATACAGTAAGTCGCACCACGTAAATTTGCTAACGGATTTGTGAGGCTGCAGCTAGATGCAGACAGGTATCTGTTGCCCAAGGAATGTGGCTACCCCTCGCATTTCCCCTAATCCGCTGGACCGCTAGGCGGAAGGTCTCACGGAGGGGACACACAGAGAGGTACCTCGTGGCTGTACGGACGGACGGTGCGGATATAATACGCGAGTGTGAGTGTGAGTTCGCGCTCCTGGTGGAGGAGCTTTCCAGTCCGTATCTCCAGGGAGCAGGTTCGACGCCAGACTGCGTCGACTTCTACCCATCCTAGCTGCTTGAGGGGCCACTTTACGGCTGTGCAGCGTCGATCGTGCTGCGAACAAGAAGCGCCACCACGGACCTGACTGCAGCTGCCATCGCAAGAAGCCCGCCGCTGCCGTCGCAGGAGCAACAATACGGTATTGAGTGTATTGAGTGCGTCCACCTACCGCGCCCACAAGCCCAGTAAACGACCCTGATGAACAATAATGTATACCTGTCAATTCATGCTATCAAATCACATCTCTTAATCACGTCAAATTAATCACTCCATATACGTGATTTAATAAATAGTCATTAAATGGTGCCTTGATGATTAATTCACATCCCTCATGCAATGTATTAATTGATAATTTTGTAATAAATTAAATTAATTAAACTTTTTCTGATGTCGCAATTAGCGTGACATTTTAATACGGAGATAATTAAATGACGGAAATATATATTCACATGGTGTTGTGTATTCTGTACGTTATTTTAACTCTGACAAAGAATATGAATGAAAAGCTACGTGGCTTGGCTCGAAAACCCCTCCTCCCCCCACGTAGCCCCTAGACCGAGCTACGTAATTTATGGACGCTCCCTTAGAACTATAGGTAAAATACAGTACAACTGGCAAACCTAGAAATTAGGCGCGTTGTCATTACTTCTCAGTATTTTAAAAAATCTGTGATAGGAGGTTGATGGAGATTACCTCTAATAGAAAATTTGTTCGTACATAACATACTTTTTCCCAAAAAATGTAATTTGGGGTTATCCAGCCACAGCCATCTCAATGGAATTGTTGAGTGGAAAAAGCATAAGTTTCCTTGAACTTTCCGGGTAACTAAAGAAACAAAATATTTATTGAGCATGCTATTAGTTTTACCCCCCTCCCCCCCCCCAAAAAAAACTATTACAATTTTGCAAGTATTTCATACTGGAACTTAAATTTACAACGTTTGTCAGTTTTGTAGTTATAAAGCTTTTTTTTCGGAGGAATGTTTTGGTAAAAAAAATCTGGAAAAGAGCAGCTATAATTTTACGCTGTTGTCTTTATAAACCTACACTCAAGATACTTTCGCACAAATTTGAACTTAAAATGTTTGCTTGTTTCAGAGAAAACAAATCTTTCAATTGGAATATTATCCTTTTTACTCTCATTAGTATTTTTAGGAAAAATAAGGACTACAATGTAGATTTCGGCATTAACCTGGAGTGATTTGGGGAAACCATGGAAAACCCAAATCTGGATGCACGGACGGGGATTCGAACCCACGTCCTCCCGAATGTGAGGCAAGAATACACTTATTCATTAATATTATGATGCTGTTTTGATCTTAAGGATTTTTGATGAAAATTATATATTACTTGTTCGTATTTATAAGTTCTTCAGTCTTTAGCGTCACTGTTATTGCCTTAGAAGTTGGTTGTTGTAACATATTTTCATAAAATGTAAGGTACTCTAGAGAAATGTATTACATCACTTTTGAGATGACTTGAATTTTTTTTTAGGTTTGATGCAACCGCGTAAGTAGCAAAATAAACAGTCACCCGTTCCATCTACCAGTGTGTACCTTTATCGTTGTTGGTAATAATTTCTTCCTATTAAGGACTAAACACAACGAACGCAACACAAAGCCATTCTGAGAACTGCCTGCCCCATTCGGCTGCTCCTGTACTTGGAATGCGATAATACGGCCAGTTTTAGAACAAGGATTCCTGCAGAAATTCCAGCTGTGGTATGTCATTCAGCAACAAATGTTCCAGTAGTTGGTAATTTTTCACTCTATCTTATATTTCAAACTCCTTTCATAATCAATAACTTCCCGCTGTTATTAGTAAACTAATGTGCATTCTCGACAAAAATATTAATAAAACAACATTCCATCGTAATATACATAAACAAATTGCCAATATGCGTGTAGAAAGACAAAAAAAAAAAGCTATTAAAAGTTAATTAGGGAATGAATCAACTTAATGAAAACTGGATTATGCATAAAATTTCATATGTGTGCAGCTAATCGGAGGAGAGAGATGTCAGCGTTTAAAATTATTCTGATCAGTAAACGTTATTGTATGATTACCCATCCTAATCAATCAAAATAAAAAAAAAAAATACTGCATATACTTTTTGAATAATATTCAGCAAATTATTTTCATTGTCGCCAACAGAGAATCTGATTTGTAATTTCACAAGACTGCGATTCGTCAAAGTGCTTCCAGCGCATTGTGTGGTATAAAAACATGAACCTTAATACAAAATCCTAGAAAGTTAAAAACATGATCAGTTCAAAATTTTTGATAGTCATATCTTGTTGGGGAAAAAAGCTACGTTTCATTTGACACTAAACCAATGAAATCCTGAAAGCAGTCTTCATGTCATCTTCAACCATTCTGAATTTCTCTCATCTACCTCTGTCATTGTTAAAACACACAACTTTATAGTAAATTAATCTTCCCGTTCCTTCCTAGCAAACCACGGTATGTATGATGGGAAACGGTTTTCTTAAGCCGCGTTCCCACGATCCCTTGTAACGAAGGCGAGACGGGACGGGACGAATACTCAACCACACGCCATGGGAACAGGGCCGCCTCTACTAGCGGAGACGAGATGCAGCTACCCACTCTGAGTCGGTAAACATCACAGGCGTGTGTAGCGGTGCGCTGTTGCCATCGGTTTGCAACAGCGGTGCGCACCCCTTCTGTTGCTGTAAAGTGCTCTGTGCCAAACGACTACAGCCAACGTGGTGCGGAGGTGGCGGCGAGGTAAGCTAGGACTAACCTGCGTCCCGCGATCGTCCTTACACTTCGGCTAATGAGGTCCTGTCCCGTCTCGCCTTCATTACAAGGGATCGTGGGAACGCGCATCTCGTACCGTGTTAAGAGCCAGCGAAATTTTTTACTTGTGTTAGGCTATAAGAATTAACCAACAATAATAATCATCGCACTCCAAACCAACTGAAACTATGCAACCATCAACTTCTATTTGCATTAATCGATGACTTTATTTCTCTTATTCCCGAATATGCGCACGTGAGCAACAAATCTCCATAGCAACCATTTTCAGCGAAAATAGTTTTGCATATGAGGATGAATAGCAGCAATCAAGAAAATCAGAAATGATGTTACTGCACCAAATTTTTAAAATACTCATTCCAGCAAACGCACACACCGTCTGTAATGCAAGTCTCCAAACGCCGTATAACGGATTATACTTAACATTTTTCACAGAACTTTCATAACAGTTAATAAGTTGATAGCAATTAAAGTTTGGGATAAGATTAACATGGCTATTTTCCTTGACAGGAATAATAAGAAAGGGGTTGCAAAGGAGATCAGTTCCATTTATTTATGGAAACTGGCGCAAAATATAATGTCTGGAATTTCTTAGTGATTTCAATAACAAAATGAAATCGCTCTTTCTTGTATGTTTTTAGTTTTGCAACGCTATTAAATTAATTGGAATGTATAGTACGTTATTATTATTATTATTATTGCAGCTATATCGATCCTTTTTTCAGGATGTAGCCTCTTTAAGCCTAATGAGCTATATATTAGAATTTAATTCTACATAGTGTTGCTGTAGTTCTTTCCAGGCCGATCGATCCTGAGCCGCCCTCTTCCAGTTCACGCCTGTAACTCGACGTATATCCTTATCCCAGCGATCCGGGGGTCTTCCTCTTGCTCTTTTCAGGTTTCTCGGTATCCAGTCCAGCACTACCGTAGTCCATCTTTCATCTCTTTTGCGAGCAACATGACCGGCCCATTGCCATTTTTGGGTCATGACTCTTTTTAAGATGTCTGTTACTTTAGTTATTGAACGGATGTGCACAGCCCTTTTCCTGTCTCTTCTTGTAAACCCTAGCATTGCTCTTTCCATACTTCGCTGGGCAGTTCTCAGTTTTTGCTTCGTGTGACTATTTAGGGTCCAAGTCTGGCAGGCATATGTGAGGACCGGTAATACACATTGTTCAAATACCTGTTTTTTAAGATGTATTGGCATGTTCGATTTAAAAACTATGGAATTTCTTCCATATGCTCTCCAGCCCAGCTTTATCCGTCTGTAGATCTCAGGCTTTGAGTCACCATTCATATTGATCAGTTGGCCAAGATAGATGTACTGATCTACGAACTCAATACCAGAATCTTTCATGTCCGCCTTGTCTTTATCTTTTTCTGCCCATTTGTTTTGCATGATTTTGCTTTTTGATATATTTATTTTAAGGCCCACTTCACTGCACGCTGTCTCTAGTTCATTTATCAGTTCTTTGAGCTCTTCCAGACTGTTTGAGAGTAAAACTATATCATCAGCGAATCTTAAGTTGTTGAGATTTCTTCCATTTATTCTCAAACCTCGGTTTTGCCATTGGATTTTTGACATTGCCAACTCTAGGACTGATGTGAATAGCTTGGGGGATATAGAGTCTCCTTGTTTTACCCCTCTTTCTACTGGGAACTCTTTGGTGACTTCAGCGATGTTGACAAAAGCAGTGGAAGTGGTGTAGATGTTGTACAGTAAGTCAATATAGCCAGGATTCACTCCTTGTTCTAAAAGGGCTTGCATGATTGCAGAGTGATGGACTGAATCAAAAGCTTTTTCAAAATCGATAAAGGCCAAACAGAGGGGCATCTGGTATTCATTTGCTCGACTTATTACTTCGTTGATGACTTGGATGTGATCTACTGTGCTGAATCCTGACCTAAAACCAGCCTGTTCAATTGGTTGCGCTGTGTCCAAGGTGGAACTGATGCGGTTATTGATGACCTTTGTAAACACTTTGTATATGACAGGAAGAAGGCTGATGGGGCGGTAGTTTTTAATATTGTAACGACTGCCCTTTTTGTATAGCAACACAATCATTGCTTTGTTCCAGCTGGATGGGATATTTCTCTCTTCGAGGCATTGTGAAAACACCTTAGCTAGGTGTCTGTAAGTTTCTTCTCCAGTCAATTGGAGTACGTCAATAGACAGGCCGTCATAACCACTAGCTGATCCTTTTTTCATTTCGTTCACTGCCCTTCTAACTTCATATGGGAGGACTTCAGGAATTGGTGAGTCTGGGCTTGATGTCATTAAAGGATTTTCATCTTGCTTGCTGTATAAGGACTGATAGAAGTTCCTGATATGAACCAATACTGCCGTTTTGTCTGTAATACGCTCATTATCATCATCTAAAGCTATTATTTGTTTCTTTCCTATCATTAATCTTTGTTTTGCTTTCTTATAGCCTTTCTTGTTCTCTATAACTGATCTGACCAGGTTTTCGTTATATTTCTTGATGTCAGCTGTTATTTCTTTTCTAATGGTCTTGCACAGTTCAGCATATTCAATTAGGTTTTTTTCAGGTTTTACTTTCATATTCCTCCGTTTATTCAGGAGAGTTTTTGTATTATTGCTAATTTTACTTAATTTGGTGGTTTTAACAGTTCCTGCAATTTCTATGGCTAATGTGTTAATAGTTGAAGCTAAATTTCCATTGGCGGTGGAAGCTAGTTTCTCCGATAGTGTGCGTTGAAAAATGTCTTTCTTTTCAGTGAGATTGATTATATTTACTGATGTTTTATTGGTTCCTTTTATTAGCTTTCGCCTTTCCTGTTTTATGCAGATACTAAGTTTCGCTCGGACCAGCCTGTGATCACTTCCGGTGTTGAATTGATTTAGAACAGTGACGTCTTGAACAAAATGTCGGCTATTGGACAGGATGTAGTCTATTTCATTTTTAGTTTTATGATCTGGACTTCTCCATGTCCACTTTCGACTTTGATGTTTTTTAAAAAATGTGTTCATGACGTGCATTTTTGTGTGCTCTGCAAACTGCACAAGTCGTTCCCCTCTGTCATTCCTAGTTTGTATTCCGAACTTATCGACCACAGTGTCTCCTTGTTTCCTGGTGCCTACAATAGCATTGAAGTCTCCCATGATAATCTGGAAATGGCAGTCTTTGCCTCTGTCATGCAGTGTCGTGACATCTTCGTAGAAAGACTCTACTTCATCGTCTGAGTGCGAGGATGTTGGAGCATATACCTGCAGTATTTGTATTTTGTAGCGATTTGATAGTTGTAACACTACTCTTGCTGCTCGATCTGAAATACCTTCTATTAGTTTAACCTTATTTTTCACACTACGGTTTATCAGGAAGCCCACTCCATTTAGCTTTCCCAAGGAGTTTCCGTAATGGTACAAGATGTGGCCTGATTTAAGTTCGATACATTCTTCCTCTGGACGTCTAACCTCACTGAGGCCCACTATACTCCATTTGATTTTTTGGAGCTCGTCTTCCAACTCTGTAAGTCGGGATTCTCCTTTAAGAGACCTGCAGTTGTAAGTGCATATATGAATTATTTGCTGTTTTTCTATTGATGATCTGATTTGCTCTTTAGGAACTTTGACTGCTGACATTAATGTAGCCCCCTCCCGGAGAACCGAATGGGGGGCTGTTTTACCTCCGGATTGTTTTCCAATAATGCCGCTCATCATAGTTGCTTAAAGGGGTGAAGCATAATCGCCACGCTTGCTTCAGAACGGATTGGCGATTTCTTGAACAGCCGCCCACTTTGGGTCAGACGCTGGGTGTAGCCGCTCAACTTGAGACAGACGCTACGATGAATGCACTCATATTAATCCCTGAGTGCTGGGCTGCCTCTTCCGCATCCCTTGCCGTACCGAAGTACTACTTCTCCGCCAAGTGATTCGTTGAGGTCTTCTCCGTAACCCTGGTAAGGAGCCCTCACAAGGTGCTGCCAGCCGGGCCAGCTGGGCCAAGGTTTTTTAAAGAGGTGTTACTCCTCTATCACTCCCCCTTAGTCCTGGCTTGTGACAGGCAGAGCCTGGCTTCCCAATTCTGGGCCCAGGTTGGCGGGGTTACTAGAAGAGAATTTAAGTAATTACATCATTATCAAATAATCGTCGATTTAATTGGCAATGTTAAGACCGTTCGATCACTAGAACCGAATTTCGTCCGAGCAGCATTTGTCCGAGTAACGCCCAATTTGGCGGCCGACCAGTTCGTCCGATTAACCTCGTCCACTGCAGCCGAATAACGTCCGACACATGTTGCCGATCCATCATTGCTGCTTCAATACCAAGCGAACTGGGTATTTTTATAAAATTACTTACGTTTCATAAAAATAGACTTTACCTTAAAAGAGTCAGTGCTTAGGATGTGTAAACCGTTGGGATGAACTTGTGATGCGCACCATGCCCCGCAAATAGTTTGAAATTAAAAATATTTTCAAATTTTATATTTATTTTCTAACCAAAACTCTAAAATAAACATTTGAAATCTATTATTTAATTGTGGAATATTTTACTATATTGTATCTAGAAGAGTATAGAATTGTTGAGATAAAATGGAAATAATTGAAAATCATTAAGATATTCAATACAACTTGTCAACATAAAAACTAAAAATTAAAATTAAAAAATTTTTTTTAAAAAAATGTGGAATTGATGGTTATGCCTATGTTGCCAATTACGCAAAAGTCAATATTTCAATTTTAAAAATAAATGAACGTACAAAAAAACAAGAAAAAAAAAGAATTATAGGAAACAAGCAAATTTTGTTTTTGTGATGCAGGCTCATAGGCTGCAGCCTAGGACAAGAGTGATATCTCATAATCGTTTGAGAGTATTCCAGTGCGAAATTGTCTTTACTGTACAAATTTTTAATAAAATAATTATTATAACTGAGGATTTGAGTACAACAGCGAAACTTGACTTGAGTGACATCTATCGATCGGAAGAGGAGCTACTGAGTCTGGCGGGTGGCGATAATATTTGGGACGATCTGATATGTATGTACATTCATTTCGCGGTCCGACCATCCAGATGTCAGTTTTAAATGGTTTTCCAAAATCACAGGAAGGCAGTGCCGGGATGATTTCTCGATAAAGGACGTGGCCGATTTTCAGCTACCACTTCGCTGTCAATTCTCACGTCCCAGTAGTAATGTAACATCTATAGAAGAGCCGAAAAGCCTTAGTTTAGAAGATTAACAATGGTTACCGGAATAGTATGTTGTAAGTACATGATAATCTCAAACAATTAATAAAATATTTTGCTGAAACTAGATTTACGAGTTTCAAACTGACATAAGTGGAATATTAGAAAGAGGAAGACATTTTTAAAAAGGATAATTTTTATATTCCCTCAATCCCAATGAAAACAAGACGACAATTGTGCGAAATACCACTAATAGTAGTACAACTGGAAGACTGATGTAGTAAACATTTTAAGCTGATATTTTCACGTTTGTGATTCATACGTCGTTTAAAATTTTCGTATGGAGACGTAAACGAACTAGTTAATAATATGCCAGGCAGGGGGATAAAACTGAGGAATTATTTGATATAATCTAAATTTTTTACATTATTAATCTTGTTTCATTAATTGTATTAACATGTATATATAATTGTAATGAGTATATGACGAAGCCTATTTCAATACTGTATTGACTAAAGATGAATAAATTTAATATGAGTGTTGTGAGAACGATGCTGGCGCATTCTGTTGGCGGCAGCTGGCACTACTGCCGACTGGAGGCGGATCGCTGCGCAGCCCACGGGCCACGACTCGGGAGCGCAGTTTCGTTCCAGCGCGCGTGATGGATGTTGCGTATTGCAGTGTGTGCTGCGACCAGCAGATTGGACCAGATCGTGAGTGTGACATGTTTGTTCGGGAGTGTGACATAGGTTCGCTCGCTCGTTGGCCCCGTCGGAAGCAAAAAAACGGTCGCGTCACTTTCATGGATAAGTGGCGAATGGCTTATAAAGTTGAAACTGAAGGTAAGACGTACCAGGAGGTAGCCCGGCAGACTGGTTGGAGCGTTACCACAATTCGTAATTACGTCAACCAACTGAAACAGTACACCGAGAGCGACTGGAATAAGCTCTACGAGATGTGGTCTAATATTGAAAACAAAGTGGAAATGAAGCCATCAAGCCAGGGAGATGAGGAACTAAGTCCCGATAGTCGTAGAGAAGTGTATCAGTGTCCTCAACAGTCCGGGAGGTTCCGCATTCCGCCACCTCCAATTTTGGAGGACTCTGACGATTGTTGTATCGTCTATGAAGGTCCAGGAGAACGCGCTTCGGGTGGGCGCGATTACGCTATGCCTTCTCCGGTAAATGACAATTCCTGTTCCTCCTCAACAGCAACATCCAACGTCTGTTACCAACATGCTGAGCGGAATTTTGTAAAGGAGCAGCCGACATCAACTCCATTTGCCGCCGTTTCTCGAATGCCAACTCGAGCCACTGAGCTGCCAACATCCAAAGCATGGTCTTCGCATCTGCAGAATTCGAGTTTGTCCTCAGCGATATCAAATCTGCGAATTGGTGGCGGGCGAGATTGCTACAATTCATGTGCCCCCTCAACATCAACATCCAGCGTCTGTTACCAAGATGATGAGCGGAATTCAGTAAAGGAGCAGCCGACATCAATTCCATTTGCCACCGTTTCTCGAATGCCAGATGGAGCCACTGAGCTTCGAACATCCAATGTATGGTCTTCGCATCAGTGTTTGCAGAATTCGAGTTTGTCCTCAGCGACGTCAAAATTGCAAAGTGGCGGTGGGCGCGATAACTCAATGACCTCTCGGGTAAATAACAATTCATGTGCCCCCTCAACATCAACATCCAGCGTCTGTTACCAAGATGATGAGCGGAATTTAGTAAAGGAGCAGCCGACATCAATTCCATTTGCCGCCGTTTCTCGAATGCCAGATGG
This sequence comes from Vandiemenella viatica, assembly GCA_031002005.1. Taxonomy (NCBI): domain Eukaryota; kingdom Metazoa; phylum Arthropoda; class Insecta; order Orthoptera; family Morabidae; genus Vandiemenella; species Vandiemenella viatica. The sequence continues at coordinate 254,004,595 of CM061919.1, forward strand.
AGCCACTGAGCGTCGAACATCCAATGCATGGTCTTCGCATCAGTGTTTGCAGAATTCGAGTGTGTCCTCAGCGACGTCAAAATTGCAAACTGGTGGCGGGCGCGATAACTCGATGACCTCTCGGGTAAATGAAAATTCATGTGCCCCCTCAACAGCAACATCCAACGTCTGTTACCAAGATACTAAGCGGAATTTATTAGAGAAGCAGCCGATATCAAATACATTTGCCGCCGTTTCTCAAATGCCAACTCAAGCCACAGACCTGCCGACATCCAACGCATGGTCTTCGCATCAGTATTTGCAGAATTTGAGTTTTCCATCAGCGACGTCAAATCTGCAAAGTGATGGCTTTCCCAATAATGACCGTGGTTTAAGGAATCTGGACATGATAGCTACCGCCGCCGAATGCCTGTCTACAGCTTCTTCGTTGGCTTTAAGTGTTATGTCTACATCTTTCTCGGCAGATCGTGTGAAAACTCCACCACTACCAGGAACATCACAAAACTTGGTGACATGCAATAAAGACTATACATCTCACGTGTCTCAAGACATTAATTCCAACCACTTCAACTTGCCCTCTAGAGCTAACATTCCTCATTGGATTCCTGGGGCTCCATCATTTCAGTGCAGTAACGGCTATAACATACATAACCATTCACTACCACCATATCATAGCATTGTGAGATCTGGAAGTGAGTTCAGAATGTCTTCGCAAAATAGAACTCAGCCTTCCACATTCAGAAGTAACTGTACAGCTTTACGTTCAGACCAGGTTGTCCCATCACAGAGTGAACTATTGAAGAGTGTTGCTTCAGATGGTCAGAGTGGTGATTGCCATTCACAAATACTGAATCGAGCAAATGGTGCACGTTTCTCGTCGTCTCCATCTCCAGGACCTTCAGTTTTGTATCAGAACCGAGGGGGTTCATCATTTGGTCAGAATGTTCCTGCAGGTGTAACCAGTCAAGCACCACAGATATATCCCTCTTACCCCACGTGGATGCAGAATACAACACCGAACGTGATGGATCCCAGACCTTGTTCGGAGATGAATAATTTTAATTGCAATACTTCATTCACTGAAGAAGATAAGATGAATGAAGAAGTTTGTCATGATCAGCTTCTCAGTGAGACTGAGGTTTCTACTGCCACTGACCAGTCATCTACTACATCCAGCAATGAGAGTCCCATATATTTAAATACTTATCAAGATCAACTTGGGGCATTTCACCGCAGTGAATTGGTCATAAAATCTTCAGTCCTTTGCCAGCCAAACGGCACAGCTTCAGACAGAGAGTCAAATATTATGGACATTCCTCATTCGTCTCACAAGGAAATGACAAGTAAAGCGTCATTTTCGGATCAAAACCAGAATGTTTTCTCCTTCTGTCAAGATCGGTTATCATCTCGAAAGGAGCAGGAGAACTCTGCAAGAGCTCAGAACAGTCTTTCTTCATTAGCTACAACATACAAGGCACCTGTGCCTCCACAAGAAGATTGTGAAGTTCGAAGGTACAGTTTAAGAGAAAGAACTGTCACTTTTACACCATCTGAAAATAATAAAAGGGGATACCATTTAAGAAAAAGAACTGTTGTTTTTGCACCATATGAAAATATAAAAAGCAAGTGCACTAAAAAGAAATAAATATGGAGAAACTATTGTGTACTGCATATGTTGGCAGAACTGCACTGATAAACATAGAACATTGAAAACTTCCTGCAGACCATGATGTGCACTGTATCAGGGGTCCAGGATGCATGTCCTTGCATAATCCCACTCAATAAACATATTCTTTCATGAATGGTTATTTGTGCTTCCAGAATTATTAGGTGATTGTGATGGAGCATTGCCAGTTTCCCTGTACATATGCACTTCATGCGTTTTCACAAATTCTTGTAGTGTTTGAGGAAACTTTTACAGCATAAACTTCAATTTATTCAAGTCTCTGATTTCATAAGCTTGTGTGTCTGTGCTGCCCTGCCTTGTGTACATCAAAAAATGAGTTGCCATTTCTTTATCTATTCTTATTACTGTTTGAATTGGGTAACAAGTACTTTCTATTCCTCCTCTCTTATTTGAAACATCAAGTGGATGAAGATTGTTATATATAGAATGGGAAAAATAAAAAATGTAAACAATTATTACTGTACATCAATATTGCTAGACATTTTAAATATAATGTGTGATCAGGTACTATTGTGTTGTGAAACTATAAGATTTATGATGATGAGTGGACATTTACAGTTCCTGAGAAGAATGATAGAGAAGGATATTTTTTTTTTCAAAGGTAATAAAATTTGTTTCAGTTTTTCTAGACATAATCCCAGAAATTTATGATTTGAAACAACTACCTTTTCAGATACAAGTATCAGTGATGACTTTAACCGTTATGAATGTAAGATGACATTTTGCATATTGTTATGAAAAATATCTTATTATTATTTATGTAGATGATGTCTGTGTACTTTCTATTTGGATTTTACCTGCTATTCTGAATTAATCCTAAATTTTTTGACACTAGAGTAAATCCAGAATATCTGGTAAAAATAAATTTTTCAGCAATATATTACTTGGCTATTACTTGCTAGAATTAGCAAGTCATAATTACCCAGTATCCTCTTTATAATTTTGCTGTAGTTATAGTTTTCTTGCTGTAACAGTATAGCTTTTCTCATGTCCTTGATTCACATGATTCAAGAGGCTAAGAAGGTTTTTTTTTTTTTTCGGTTCAGTTCCAAACTTTTACAATAGATACACTGAACTGTGATGGCTGCCTTTGTATCCTTCATCCATGGTTCTCTTCCTAGACAATATGGAAGTGGCATCCCCTCAAACCTCTTGTATGTTTCAGATAAACACACCAAGCTTGATGGGTGAGTTGTAATGCTCTGGCCTCACATTCAGAAGCGGGTTGGAATCCAGCCATCCAGATTGGGTTCCATGGTTCCCCCAAATCACTCCAGGTGAATGCTGAGATGACTCCTTCAAAAGACCATGGCCAAATTCCTTCCCATTGCTTGCCACCAGTCCTTTCCCACCTCTAATGACCTCAGTGTTAAAGAGGGAAAAAAGAAACAAATACACGGATTAAAATAGGGAATGACAGGGAAAGTAAATCAGCAGGGTTGTGACAAACACATTAACACAAAGTAAATGATTGTTTTTGAATATGTGTTCATCACAGCCCTCCTGACTCATATGTGGTGAGTGAATGATTTGTCTATTCCTGCTTAATTTATCTGCCTAACAGGAATTTTCACTCATTATAATCAAATACACAGATGATATATTTTGATGTAAACACTGTGAAAACAACCTCATTTGGTTTCTTTAATTACCTAATTATTAGTTGTTCTTTTTTTTCTTTTTTGACCTGCAACCACAATTCAACTTTCTAGCTGCGAAAATTTCTGTATTGCAGACTGTATACAGGTACTTCCATCCACGCCAAACCCACAGAACTGTTCATTCATTTTGACAGCAGTCGCTCCTCTTACAACAAATCATCTCCCTCCCCCTTATACCCTGATCATTTATGACCTACTGCCTCTGTGAAAGAAGGCCTAACCAAGTACTGCCACAGCTTTGTACAATTTCCCAAATCTTATAATCTCACAACTTATCAGAAATTCCAAAAAACATTACCTACACTAACCATAGACACCCATGCTCCATTGATCTGAAATCTATGAACCATCTTCCTCACTTCCCAGTCCCTCATTCTCCCCGTCATGGCATATTAGAAATTTCTTGGTACAGGAATATGAATCTCCTAATTCATCTAAATTGGTATCACCTTATATACCAACATACCTGCCTCCATTTGTCAACCTTGTCGTCAGCTTGCCGTGTTGAAAACTAAGTTGAACTTTTGTGGGCAGTTTAGTGGTTGAGATTCAGGTTGAGGTTTTGGTTTGAGTAAGATCAAAAACTTTTGATATTTGGTGGGCGGAGTCTAATGTTGGTGACCTTTTTGTAGCGTCTGTGAGGAAGTTGACAACAATGTTTTCAACATCAGTTGTAAACTTGGAGCTGTTCTGTCTATGTTATCATTTCTGTTTTCATTTGATCAGTTGATACTTATATTATCATTTCTTGAGGTCAATTACTGTTTATTGAATATGGAAAGTGTACTGAACATTCAAATTTGGGTGAATTTTCCAGTACTTTAAGAGAACTCCTGAAGCTATGGAATTGAAACAGGAAATTTTTCAGGATCTTTACTCACAAGGGACACCTTTGACCTTGAATGCTCAGAACCATGCAAAAACATGCTTAGAATAATAAGCAATCATAAACAAAACAGTGGTGTGTGTCATTTCCATGCAAAATGTTGCATCTTTCTCACGTATCATACTGATTTTGTTAAACTGCAATGTTCCAAACCACAATTGAAGAGACACGATCAGTATTTCATCATGAAACTTCACTCTGTGATTTAAAATCAATTTGCGGTATCTTTGTATAAGCCTATGTTGCAATACGCTTGGCGAAAGCAGGTTAAGACATTGACACACCAACATCATCATTTGAAAATGTAATTGGTGTAGCTTTTGATATTAGACTGCGTAAATGGGAAAGTGATTTGGAATGTGATAATGTGGCTTTAGTGCATACATTGTTCTCTTCCACTTTTTTTAAATCACTTCATTGAAATCCTGCATCTGCACTTTGAGGACTAATATAAGCACTATGAAGTGTGTGGTACTGCTGTATATGTATTATATTAAGTACTTTAAGCAGAGAGTTTTTGGCACTGTTGATTGAAAATGCAATTATACACTGATATTATTGAATTATGTATAATTTCCTTCATATGGTATTGATATCCTGTTACTTTGTTTCTCTCTATTAAAATGTTACTCAAGGTAGAATGCATGTCTTGTTTATGATAGCTTGTTATTCTAAGCATGTTTTCATGTGATTCCAAGCATTCAAGGTCAAAGGTTTCCCTTGTCAGTAAGTTGGAACTTAAATTTTCTACATATCCTAGACACATCATCTTTAACCCAAATCTCTGATATTACCCTTCCCAGTTCTGATGTTATACTTGCTGAACCTATAGATCATTATCACTTTCTCAGTTAATTTTCTTTTGTTTGCATAATGTAAGTTTTTGTTATTATTTTTTTATTCTTGCCATTTATTTTATTCCTGGTCCCTGCCTTGCTTGTATTCTTGATAGCTGCTTTATGGAGTCATAGTCGACTGTGGGTATCTGAATGTGACGTGTTGCATGACACATCTTTACTTTTTCTAACAAGTAAGAGAGAAAAAGTTTTTTATACTCATGTTGTTTTGCCAGTCACCTTGCTATCAGTTTTATTGAGTGATGGGTTTGTTATCCTTATCTTTGTTCAAATTAATATTGACTTATAACAGTGGTTCCTAATTAGAAGTACGCACACTCCCAGCAGTATGTGAAGTTACTTCACCCACGGCTGTCTCTTGGAAGAGGTAATCACAAAGATAGATAAAAAAAACTAATTATGTGAATAATACTATTGCCAAAATATATTCTAAGACAAACTTTGTGTCTGTGTGTGAATCATATTACTGTAATGCTGTGGTTGTGCGAAGCACTCAACTGCAATGAACACATTTATTCATTATTTCAGCTATTATTATTTCAACTATAAGGCAAACATGAGGTTGAGTTCTTTCTTGAAGTGGTTCTCAGGCAAAACTAATTGGGAACCACTGACTTTAAGCATTTTCTCCTGTCCTATTATTGTTGTGTTTCACAATTAATCCCCAATCAATTATGGTTAAAACCTCTTATCATCCTTGTAACACAATAGCTTTGTGAGCTCTTTCTGCAGTGAACAAGGAGTAATATAATCCTGCAATGCACTATGGTGTTGGGTGTACTTGGTTTTAACACTGAAATCCCTCTAACCCATACACCTAGCAGTATTACTGGTGCCATAATCTCACAAATGTTTTGATACCTGACACACCAAGTCTAGCAGGTGTGTGTTTGATGTTAGAGTCTGGTATATGGTAAGATGTTGCTTTGATATCAATCTCATTTTTTTTTATTTTTTTTTTTATTTTTAAGTTGGTGGATGTTTGGGTGGTATGTTCAAAATTCATTGGCCAAAAGTATCTACATCTGCTGCCCCTTGATTATCTATTCACTTTAATGACCTTGTTCTTTTTTTTTATTTTTTTTATCAATAACAGTTATAAATACTAAATAAATTTTTGGCTAATGTAATGGATTTCTCACTGGCTGTTAGACTTTGGTATAAATGATTTGTGTATAATGTTAGTTAAAAAAATTAACCAGGTGGGCTCAGTTTGGATCCATGCTGTAGATTTAATTTAATTTAAATTAAATTTAATTTTCCCCCTTTCCTGTACCAACCTACATTACAACTCTCCTTTTTTGTGTAAAAACATCTGGGATGAAATCATAACAAATGTTTGGTCTTAATATGTGAGGAGCTGGTGAAAAAAATGTAATAATTCTACAAATTCAAATTTTACTGGAAGAGCAAAAAACTAAATAACATACAGGCAGTGCGATTTTGTTTTTTTTTTTTTTTTTTTTTTTTTTTTTTTTTTTTTTTTTTAATTTACTGATATGCTGTTTTGAACTCTATTTGATATCATGTAAAATCCAAATTCCTGTCTCTAATAAAACAGAAGATCTTAAAATTTGAAAAATTCAGTTTTTCAGTTTTGTTTGCCACTGATGCAAATATTAGATTTTTATTGTCACCAGGATACAACGAAGCCATTTTGATTGCAAAACGCTAAGTTTTTTGTGAATTAGGTTAGTTTAATTAAAGCATGAGTAGTTTAGAAAACCTTTATTTAGTCTAATAATATTTTAACTTTTTAATCATTAAAAAATTAAGTCTCATCTGAAAAAAGGTCACTCTCTCTGAAATTAAATAAATGAAATCATCAGTGCTTTTACTAAATGTTGAGCACAATTTCCATTTCCTTGCAACCACAACCTTCATCATGTCCATCTTCCTGACATCCTTATTAGTTATCTTCTCTCTCACCCACATTGTTTTTATGTGGTTTTCCTAAAATGTTTTTGTACCAACTAGTTTTTTTTATTAGTTTACTTCTGAAATGCTTTTTGAAACTACTATTACTTGTTATTACAATACTAATTAATTTTTCTCCTAATAAAAACAAAAATTAATGTTGCCTTATTAAAATAGCATGAACAGGACAAAAGAAGAAGAAAATGCATGTCACTTATATAATTTTGATTGATATCTGAAGAATTTGTATGAAAATTATTCCATTTTGAATGAAATCATTCTCATGTCTTCAAAGCTGTTAAAAAATTTATTTTAATTATACTGTTTGATTGTAATCACAAACTTTGGGCCCACTTTTAGTACAGTTTCATGTCATATTGCTTGAGTTTAGATTCAGATTCAGCAGGCCAAAAACTACTGGATTAAAAAGGGGGGAAAAAAAGGTTTTCACCAGTAATGTAATTATTACATTTTGTTCGCCAGTTCCTCACTTTTTTTTTTTTTTTAATTATCTTGTTCATGGATCCCTGCAGAGGAAAGACCTCTGGGATGTGAAACATGTCATGGTTAATGCACATACATACAATGTGAGTCATAATCATAGTAAAAACAAGTATATGTTCCAAAGACAAATAAAGAGAATAACAATAAACATTAATTTTTACAACTGAATTTTGCAAAAGTCATATTGAATACAATTAATTAATTTGTTCATATTCTTGAATGGAGTAAAAGGATTTGCCACTAAGATAATCTCTCAGTTTTTCTTTAAATATATCTTTATTATCTGCAGACTGTTTTATACTCTTGGGAAGTTTATTAAACAGATGTATACGGTACCAGAATAATTAACTCCTCTTTGTACTAATGACAGAGATGTTTGTGTTTTGTGCAAGTTATTTCTTGTTGTAAGGTATCCCTCGTTCTATTTTCAATATTCCGTTAGAATCCGGTCAAGTTTAAGGTTAACTTCAGTACACGATACCACGGGTAAAATCGAGATAACAACACTTCTAGTACAGTAAAGTAAATAAATAACAAATAACCAACATAAATAAACTATAAATTGTCATTAAGCCATGATATTCCAGCAGGAAATAGGCTATCACACATAAAAGTAAACTTTAAATACCAGATCCTAACATTGGTTAAGGAGATATTCTGAACTGATTTAAAAGAAGTAAATGTTGTATAATAGTAAATGTAGTGCCTAAACAAACCTTTTATCATGATTACTAAGAATTATTCCAGAAATAAATAGATAATTTCAATATAAAGTAAATCTAACCCTAAAATTTCCCATATACCAGATTTTGGTATTTCGGGAGAGATTTTTATACAGTAAAGATTGTAAAGAACTAATAATATTCAGGCCTAGACCTACCATAACCATAACTTCACAGTAATATGTAGTTTCAGTAAGATTTAAAGCCGGTTGAAGAAATATGATAACACATCTGCATAGGCTATTTACATAAACGATTTGAGACCTTTTAAATAGTTTCAGGACTTAAAAAGTAGATAAAAACATAGTAAATAATCTTATCTTCCAGTTTTAGTAGGTTTCAAGTAGTTTCAATCCGTAAAATATGAAATATTAGTAAAGAACAGAAAGCCGGTAAATCGACTAAATTTTCGAGCCTTTCAGAATTAATTCCAGTAAAATTAAACCATTTTAAAAGCGCTAAGAACATGTAAATGCTAGTAAACACACATAATTAATTTTCTAGAACCAATAAAAGACATTTTACTGACCTTCTGTTTGTTAATCCAATTACGAAGTAACTTGCCAGGGGCACCGTACATAAAATATGCTTTTTCACTGATTTTAAACACTGTCATCCAGTATAAAGTAACTAATAAATTAAAACAATCCTAAAGAGAATTAAATTCATCAAAATCTTATAGTTTCCAACCGTTTAAGTATTTTTAAATGCCATCTGAACACATAAAATAGATCACTCAACTTTAACATTTTTTCATTTAAAAGCCTACTTAGTTTCCGGGTTAAAAAGTAGTTTGTCTTAAAGATCTATTCTCCTAGCTTCATACACATTAATTTCATGTCATTTAAAGTAATAGAACCGATGTTAAAGAATTTTGTAATAGAACACGTGTAAATAATAGAACAATTTATTGTGTCCGCGATATAGCACCTAAAGAGATGAAATAACCTTTAAAATACGCAGTTTAATTCAGGCTACACATTGGTAATTTTTCCAGCTAAATAATCAGTATACTTTCAGAACTACACATAAAAACATAAATAATAATTATAGCTGATTGTTGGAAATCACTGTTTTTGCAATAACTCAATCAGTCTCTGACAGATCTAAATAAAGTTTATATTTTTGAGAGGCTAAAATCAGGGCCAATATTTTGAGCCTAATTTAGTGTTTGTAACTAAAGCCGTTTTAAAAAAGTTCTAAAATGCCGATCGGTTCTAACAACTCTCGAAGATGACCATATTTGGTCATCTCATCAGACATACAATTAAAGCTATAATAAGTTAAAATTTTGACACAAAACGCTGCAACTATAAACTCACTTAACTTTTCCCTTTTTGGATTTTAAAATAAACATATAATACAGAAGTTATTAAATTAAACGCATGTGAATGTTTGACAGCGTGGATGAGCTCAGCCGTATTGCAGCATCACGTGAGCTAAGCCTATATAGGCGCGATAGACCGCGGAAGGAAAAACTAGGTGTTTCAGTCTCAATTCAAGCGTGCAAGAGTGAGCACGTATCGGGCTAGTCCCGAGTGGCTTAGGCGGGAAGCGAGTCTACAACGTGATGGCAACTTGACCGATAGCTGCCATCTTAGGTATTAGTATGGCCAGCCTGAGTCACGCTTGACCGCAGCCATGTTGGAAATTCGGCAACTTTAACATTCAGACGAACAGTTTAGGCAATGTGACTTTAATTTTCAAATTCATTCTTGGGGTTTCGTGCGGTTCTGCTGTTTCGCAATCTGTAATCTTTGGTGAACGATTTTATCCGATTGCTTTTGCTAACTGTGAACTCTTATACCAAATGTGATATTTTCAAGAATATAAATTCAGTTATTCAACTTTTGACTTTCATTTCTACAATAGCACCTTTCTTAAAGGAGGTTAAAGCTGTAAGTGGCGACTGTGGTCATTTTAACAGTTAGCATACCATTGGTTAAACACGGTAACAGAACTTTTCAGGACTTAGAATAATTTTGGAAGACTTCTAGCTCAGGTGATGAAGCCGATACTGAACCCCGCATACGCGCCTTACCCTTGACATTGTATTGAAATTGTGTACCTGTGAATTAAAAGTAAACAGGTTAAAATGATCTATGACAAAGCACATGAGAGAATATATATACTGAGAAGTCATTGTAAGAATATTGAGTTTTTTAAAAAGTTGTCTGGAAGAAGTTCTTGGTTGTACCCTACACAACATCCTAATAGCTCTTTTCTGTGCTATGAAAACTTTTTTACTTTGTGAAGAGTTTCCCCAAAAGATTATGCCATATGACATCACTGGATGAAAATATGAGGAATACAACTGTTTCGTTAATTCTAGATCTGCTGTTAGAGAAAGTGTTTGTATTGCAAAGGTAGCACTACTTAACTTCTTCAGTAGTGAAGTGATATGTTCAAGCCAACAGAGTTTCTCATCTATTTTAATACCAAGGAATTTTATACTCTTTGTTTCTAATATTGTGTTATTTTTATAGCTTACTTGTAAACCTGGCTGTGCATAATTTTTTGTTTTAATCCTAATATAATGTGTTTTTTCAAAATTTAATTTTAATGAATTTGCCTTAATATAATCACCATCCTCATTAATATGATGGTTACATTTAACAGAGGGTAGATGCAATATTAAAATTCTGTCACCTGCAGTGAGGGCCTGTAGTAGCTAAAATGGCTTAAATACACCTAACACTGTTTCAAATTCAGTTGTTGTGAAAATCAAATCAATGTTGGTGATGCTGAGTGTAGAATGGGAATGAATTGCCACTGGCATGATACCAAATAATGCGAGTATAAAGTATTGCAACATTTTCTTTCTGCTCTCCGCGTTTGACATTTAAGTTTCATATGATGACGGACAAATGAATCAAAGCTTTCAGTGTTATGATGTTATGAATGTCATTTGAGTAGAGAGTCAGCAATGATAGAAGCTGTATATCCTGTATCCATATGTTAATGCACTATAAAATTCATTTATCCTTGCAGGTTCATTATTATTATTTTTAATTGCAATGGAGCTAACACTCCGGTGGCAATTCCCCTAGTCATCTGATTACCCATTTTTATTTTATCTTTTTAAAATTATCTTTTATAATTGGAGAGTTAAATTCCTTCCCCATTTACATTTCTGATTTACAATTTTTAATTTTTGATTCCTTAAGCATTTGTAGTAAATTATTCATCACTTCACTTGGTAATTTGTTCCAATCCCTGACACCTTTATCAACAAAAGAAAAGTTTCCCACTCCCTTATAAATGAAATTGAGTGCCAGCTTGTGGTCATGGTTGTCTTTTGCCTTCCAGGCATTCTTTTACCAATATCCTTCCTAGCCACATCACCAACATATGCCCTGTACATTCCCAGCACTCTCTTCACTCTCCTGCTTTCATGCAATGACTCATGTTGACCATGCAGAGATTGCAGATGTGTGGTTTAATCCAAATGTCCGACACAAGGGCGAACCTGTCACATGCATACCCAACTTTGCTTTCTGTCACGGATTGGATATTTCTATAAAGGGCAATGCCACTGGTAGATCTATGGCCACTATTGATTTATCAATATGCCATCATCGGACATGAACTGAAAGCCAAAAATTATACCTTGTTGAACCAAACAACTGAAATAAAATCACCATATACTGAAAGGAAAAAGAAGAATTGAATGTCCTTTGTGATCGTTTGGAGCAGTTGCATATCTTCATATTTTTGCTCAGACACATCTCCAAATATTATCAGCTGTGGATATTTTTTTAATCATTAATACAAGTACAAATTTCAGTTCTAGAAATCTAAGGATATAACAACATATAAAATTTCACATTTTTTGCATGCATTACTCTGCAAATGCACTTACTTGCTTTTTCGGGTTTTGCGCTGCATTTTTCTTGCTGCTAATGCCTATGTTTAGGCTCCAACCTGGGCATTCATCTGGGCTGCTTATAGTTATTTATCCATTTTGTTTACAAGTACTCTTGATGGTACACTGTTTATATACCCCAGCAAAGATGATTTTTGAGTATTTAGGCCATTTCCCTTAGCTGCTATACTAATATTGGTAATATCCAGTAACAGCAGAGCTGATGTTTCTCCATCAAAGACGAAATTTATTTTGATGTTCAATCAATATATATGCCATAATCACTGTAAATTTGTTTCTAGATACATAAAAATAAAAACTAATTACATTAGGACAAGGAGTTATAATTACACAATAAGATAGGCAAATTCATTTGAGAAAAATCCATTTACATCCATCAGAACTGTTACCTCAGCAACAATGGTGTACGAAGAATTTAATTTAAATCCAATGGAGCACAGGCTCTGGTGGCAATTTCCCTACACACCCATCTTCCCCCTATCCTGCACCCACCTACATTTGCCCTCTACAAATTTTATATTTAAATTCTTTCAACGTTTTCTGTAAATTATTCATCATTTCTCTTGGTAACTCATTCCAATCCCTGACACCCTTACCTAAAAAAGAGAATCTTCCCTCACCCTTGTGCCTGAAATCGAGTGCCAGCTTGTGGTCATGGTCATCTTTTCCCTTCCATGCACTACTTTTCATACCTACTCCAATATCTTTCGATGCCTCATCGCCAGTATATGCCATGTACACTCCCATGATCCACCTCATCCTCCTCCTGTCTTGGAATGAATCCCATTTCAACTCCTTTATCATATCTGTCACTGATTGCATTCTGTGATCATTTTCAGAAACAAATCTAGCAGCCCTTTTTTGCACCGTCTCCAACTCCTGTATTTGATACGTAAAATGAGGGTCCCATTCTACACTACCATCTTCCAGCAGTGGTGTGACCAAAGTTTTGTAACCCAACTCCCTCACTTCTCTCGTACATCCCCTCATCACTCTCATCCAACAAGTGCAGAATTTTGAAACCTTTTCCTACCATCTGTCCCATGTGTTCTGCCCAGTTAAGCTTTTTATCAAATGTAATGCCAAGATATTTACATTTCAAGTCTTCAGCAATCAATTCTTTCCCCACCTTATATTCATCACCTGTCCAGATCACCTTGCAACAGTTTACAATCCTCTATCGTTTTGATTCTTTTATATAGCATTATGTCATCTGCAAACAATCTAATTTTAGATAGTAAACAATCAACACAATTATTCATTAGAATAATGAATAGCAATGGTCCCAATACACTACCCTGTGGCACAGCCATTATTACTTCCACTTCATTTGATACTACATTTCCTACCCTAACTTTCTGTTTTGTACCTTTTAAAATTTCTTCTACCCAGAAAATCACTTTCTCATCCACATCAATAGTTTTTACCTTATTTTCTACCATTTTATGGCTCACTCTGTCAAAAGCCTTTCAAAGATCTAGTGCTACACTATCAATTTGGCCTCCCTTGTACATTTCATCTGAAATATCTTGCATATATCTTACAAACTGAGATTCGCATGAATATCCTTGCCTGAAACCATGTTGCCTGCTTGAAAACCACTTACGTTCCTCACATATATTTCTGATGTGGTTGCATATCAATCTTTCCATTATTTTATCTACCACTGATGTCAAACTGATTGGCCTGTAATTCTCAACTCTATTTCTCACCCCTCCCTTATGTACCGGTACTACTATTGCTCATTTCCAGTCCTGTTGTAAGCAGCAAGTATCCAGACTCAATTTAAATAATATTTCAAGATAAGGTACAATGTCACATCCCGCAATCTTTAATTTATCTGTAGTAATATTATCTACACCAGCCCCTTTATGTTTTTTCAGCTTTCTTATTTCCTCATGATTTCCTCAGGATGAATTTCAAATTTTTTACTATCTTCATTTCTAATTGTGTTGTCTAAAGCTCATTCTCCAAATTAGACCCTACCGTTTCTGATTCAACCAGTTATTTAAAATCTCTGCCTTTTTCAAATCCTTATCTATAAGTGTCTCTACACCCTCCCCTTCCTTCAGTTTCCTGATATAGCCATAGAAATTTCTAGATGCATCAGTCAATGGTCCTCCTGCACTGACAATACTCTTCGTAAACCCATCTTTAGCCACTTTCTTTGCTGTTATTAAGTCCTTGTTTTAAATATTCCCTACTACCCTGCTGTCTCTTAACTCTGTTATGTTCTCTTCTTACCAACCTCTTTATCCTCCTCACTTCCCTATTATAGTACATAGGTTCTCTACTTCTCTTTATTTTCTGCCTTGGAATAAATCTTTTGTCCCCCATTATAATTATCTCCTTGAACTCTTCCCGCCTCAGTGAACTAATATTAATATGAAGGAAAAGATAAAATATTTTTTTTCTATGTTTATATTTTTGTGAGTAAGACAATGACCAAAAATATTTTCACTGCTGTCCTCTTTCATACAATGTTTTGCGAGTAAAGAGTTTTTTCTCTTTCCTTTCCATATTAAAAATGTATCTACCTTTCATTTAAAAAATGCTTCAGAATCTTTGTTTTTTTTTCTGTCTTTCCTACAAACCTTAACTAATTGTCATTACTCTGATTATGATGTTCTGGTGCTGTTGCTGAGAAAAGTTTGCAGCTGAAAGGTATAAAACAAAAGCGTCAGACAAAAAAGCTTGTTAATCGTAAGTAATAATATGTTCATATCAAAGAAATTCAAATATTATACACTTGAAGTTTTCCTCTGCAAATTGTGCCTGCCACCATATTAGGGGCAACCAGTAGCTAAGATTTGATAGAAACATGTGCTAAGTTGTTATGTCATTAGAAGGGAAATATTTTAGTATGACAAGGAACAAAAAAATATAAAAATATTCACAGTTAAAAAGGCAAATCTTTCCTTCTTGGTTGTCTTTATACTGAACTGCTGGATCACATTCTTCATTTCAATGTGATTAATGCCAGTTTCTGTCTTTGAATGTAAAATTGAAAAGAAAATGATTGCTCAACTTTATAAGAAAACTTAGTTTGGGCACAGACCTCTTACATTTGTGTACCAGTACTTCCTCAGATTCCCTTCATTGTATTTATAAATGTCTTAAATGTGTTACTACGATTGAAATGTTAACATCTTTCCAGATGTGCTTGAACAGGGAGAAAAAACTTAACTCAGAGTAAAGAACACAAGTCGAAAAGTTAATATACTCAGTGGAAATTCTATAATTAGCTTGTGGTTAACGTCATTTGATCTTTGGGCAAGTGAATACCACTAACAGTATAAAAATTTCCATTCTGCAATTGTTTGTTATATGACCGCGCGAGGATTTCAAAGTGCCTGCGATCACTTGCCCCTAACATGGCACTGCCAGCCGTCTTCAATTTGTTAAGAAGTTTGCTACCCTTTCACATGCGGTAGGAGTGGCTTGGTTCATATTTACTATGGATGACTGGAATGTCACACACATTATGTTGATTTTTCTAATAACAGTTTTTCCCAAATGTTTTGTTGTTTATTGTTGACTTCTTTCAATGATACTTGGATATTCATGTAGGTTCTTTATTATTATTATGTTTTATCACATACAAGAAAAACAGAGATGGAAGGAAACCAATATAATACTTTCTTATAGTACTTTGTTTCATGCCTAAGATAAGCACACTACAAGAAGAGGTTTTTGTTTTCTTCAGACAAACCTAACCATATGGCTAAATTTTTGTGTGACAATAGCTATTCAGTTTAACTTGGAATAATTTTGAAAAAAATGTAATATGTAAACATTTTATGGTTTTAAATAACAGTATAATGTATGTATTTTCAGTTATCAATGTTTCAGGTGAGAAGATTTAAGAATGACTGCACCAAAGATGTTGAATTATAATGAAACAGGACAAATCCTGGGAGATGATAATTTATACTGGGAGCTGAAACTTGTACTGTGGAATTCTAAAGATACAGTATAAATTGTTTGAGGCAGTCAACAGTCAACAGATTGAAATATACTGGTGTCCCAATTATATTGTGAAATGTTTATTTTCATATGAATAATTAGCAGATGCATTGCTTTTTTTATATTAGCTTCTATTTCCATTATGTGTTTATGATGTAATTTTTTTTATTCATTTGGAATACAAAAAATTATCTTGGCTTACTTATTGAAAAGTTTAATTATAAATATGTATTAAAACATTTGAGGTGCAATTAGAGATGAAAATCAGTAAACATTTAAGAAACCAGTCTTGCAGGTAATGTGGGAAAGTATGTCCACCTCATTTGAATGTTTTGTAGCTAAGTGTTAAAAAAAATATCAGTAGTTATTTTGTGTACCTCAGGTTATAAACAAATTGATGTATGTTTATCAAAATATAATAATTTGATAATCCTAATGTTAAATGTTTATTGTTCTGTATTCTAATTTCTGTGCTAGTACATAAAGATTTTAAAATCCATGAAAACATATTTGTCCCATTAACTCAAAAAATGTCATCGTTATTTTACTTTTAATATTTAAATAGTTACTTAACATTTTATGTTCTTGTTTCACTAGAGTAATAATTATTATTCTGCCACCTTTAAAATTATGTATTTAAGTAATATCATGGTAAGTTTCTTTCATCTTATTTTCAAATAAATTTCAATAAGAGTGGTCCAGAATATATTCATGATTTGATAATCAACTACTTAATTATTGGGTTCATAATAATAATTATTTTTATTTTTTTATTTTACACATTCTATTCCTTATTCATGTTAACTTGATTAACTTGAATTGGATTTAATTTAATTTAATTTTAATTGCAATGGAGCACACGCTCCGGTGGCAATTTCCCTACACACCCAACTTCCCGCTATCCTACACTCACCTACATTTGCCCTCTACAAATTTTAACTTTAAATTCTTTTAACGTTTTATTAAAGTAATAAAGGATTGGGAAAACAACCCCTCACTTACCACAGAAGGCAGTAGGATCAGGTGACCAAGAAAACACAAAAACATGAATACACATCACAATATTTCAGTTTAAAACATTTATGTAGGATTAGTCGATTTGGCAAGGAGGGCTTTTACACACCAAGGCTTGTAATGGAGTAAACAGTGATGTGTGCACACCCCTTGTCAGCTGGCCTAATCCTACATATGTTAATAATGTTTTAAACTGAAATATTGTTACGTGTGTTTGTGTTCATTGGGCCCTCCTGACATCATCTGAATTAACTTATATGTCTATAAATGCATCAACGTCTACAAGTCTGCATGAACACAGCTGCATTGAAACTAACTTAGGATCATAGAAACAAACCCACGGTCATGCTTAAGGGAGCTTTCCATATATGCAGTAGCCAGCCATAGCTAACTTCCATAAGTACAGGTCACTGTTTAAATGCAAAGTATACAACAATAATAAGTAAAATATGGAAACCAAATTTTAATGTTGTTTTAACAATTTTGAAGATATTTGCAGCAAATAAAATTAATAGTGAAAATGTTTTTGCAAAGTTACCAACATGGTTTTTGGTTTAATGCGAAAACGTTACTTGGGGTTGGGGTACTGCAATATTAGCACATTAACCTGATCATGATGCCTTTATATCTATCTGATGCCATTTTGTTGAAGATGCAGAGTTCTTTCAAAATGACAGCCAAGCTATTAATTTATACTCTAATAGCTAACAGGTCAAGTAATAAAATGAAATTAAAAGTAACTGTTGGTATGTAATTGAAGTATATTCACAAAGTTTGTTGAAGCTAATACTGGCATCAGGTTACACTGTTAATTTATAAGGCTGTATTGGACTCCGAAAATCAGATGTTGAAGAAGCAGGTTATCCTCCAAAACACACTACTAGGTACAAGCATTCACTCTTGTGAACACATATACCACACGCAACCCCAAATCAGAGTGAGCTTTATGAAAGTTTTAAAGTCTTTGCTATGAAGACATTTCTTGCCTGTACCACCACGGACTGACTCTGCTGAAAACGTGACAATTAAGTTTTTCCTGGCGTATGGTAGACAGGAATTCTTCACGGGTCTTATCCGGCAGAAGACCCGTGAAGAATTCCTGTCTGCTGAAAACGTTTAAAGTCCTACCAAGAAGCATTGCTCTCCTGTACCACCGCAGACTGACCTTGACAAAAACTGAGACAAGACTGCCCAAAATTCAACTTGGCAGACCTCCACTTACAGACACGTCCAAACTTCTGTTGTCAGTTGATAACTTCAAAAATTAATATCTAATTAATCACTTAATAGTTCAAACTGCAATTAACATGTTTCTTAAGGCACCCTGTTCTAATTACTCTGACCTTACTTATTCCTGAAAGAGGTTCCTACTAAATCAAAAATTAACTCTGTCATGCCATCACTTTTAGCACGTAACCAATAATGTCTTAACAATACACTTTAGAAATTCTTCTTTTCTTTACTGAAATCTTTTATTAAAAAACTGACTATTTGATTTTAACCTGCATGATTTTATCTGTCTCCCAAATCTGTTTTTATTCATCTCTTTTGTTCTAGATTTTGGTTTTCTTTATCAAATTAATTGTAAAATTATAAATTGTATTTATAATTTACATAATCAGTCGAAATAATGTTTAGGACCTCCTTGTTGATGCTGACTACAACTTTGGCTATAAAAATCTAATATAACTCTTTGCATTAATAAATAATTTTAAATCTTGTATTTGGTTTCCTCTGAGCCCATGTTTTTGCATCACAAAAATCGAAGTAACTTTTAAAATAAATTTTTCCAGGCATCTAAAATACACTTTAAAATGATCATTGTCGTGAGTTCTCTTAGTGAAAATGCATGTGACAAAATCCATGACACTTAAACTTTACCTGATTCCATCATCTTTTACAACAGTAGCTCCAAAACCAAACTAAAAAGTACTTTACTGTTAAGAAAATTGTCCTAAAGATCATTTATGATACAACTATATTGAACCCCCTCTAAATGGTTTTGGCCGGTCTGCTGGTATGTTACAGGTTCGTCTCTCACCTGGCAGAGATGTTTGAGCCATTCAAAAAAAATATTTATTGGTCTTAAGGCACTTCCACCTATAACCATAATGACATTAATGAAAATGTTGAGTCACATGATAATATCCTCTTTGCAGATGACACAACACTTATAATGAAAGGTGAAACTGAAGAAGTTCTTCAGCAACGTATTAATAAAACCACTCAACAGCTATCTGAATGGTCCAAAAACAATCATTTAATAATAAATTGTGAAAAAACCATTGCAGTAAATTTCCATACTGCACAAAACAGGAACCCTGCCAACCCAAATATTGTTTTGAACTCTCAAACTTTAGCAAACAAATTAGATTCTAAATTTCTAGGTTTATAGATTCAATCTGATCTTAAATGGAATAGACATATTCAATTTTTGAACACTAAATTAAATCAAATCTGTTATGCATTACGTATCTTAAAATTAACCACTAGCAAACAAACTTTGAAAAATGCATACTTTGCCCATTTTCACTCTCAAATAAAGTATGGAATTATATTCTGGGGTTTATCGTCAGATGCACTAAGTACTTTCAAAATTCAGAAGAGAGCAATAAGAATAATGACAAATCACAAATCATGGAAATCTTGTAGACCCTTATTTAAATGTATGAATATTCTTCCACTACCAAGTATTTACATCTTTGAAACCATTATGTTTTTTAGAAATAATGTCATAGGTAAAGATGCAGGTCTTAAAACAAATAATGAGGTACATGATCATTTCACAAGCAAACAATCAGATTTGCATATTATGCATACAAAAACAAAAATGTATCAAAATGGAACATTTCACATAGGGATTAAGCTTTTTAATAAATTACCGCATAATGTAAAAGCAACATCAGAAAGGGGAAATTTTGAGAAATTGTTGATGTCATACCTTCAATACCACTCATTTTACTCTGTAGAAGAATATCTCAATTGTATGAATTAATTTAATGAAAATAATGTAATGTAAATAATTTAATGTAAATCATATTTTATAATTGACGTGTCTCATATCATTATGTATAAAGTACATGTATATGATTTAGAGGACTAATAAAATACTACTACTACTACTGTTATTTGCTAATTAACACATGCTGTTGTTTTTAAGGAAATTTTGTTCAGCAGAAAAAATTTGTGTTTCGATAAGCAATTGTATGGAGACAAATGTAGGGAACTGGACAATTCTAATTGTTCAGATCCATTAATTTTACCATCACCAATTTGTTTTACATAAACCGATGCATTTTATTGCTTAAAATTGATTTTTCCTTTCAAAGTCCATATATTCTCACATTAATTTTTTCTTTTATGAATATTTTAAACACTGTAACAATGTTCTCTAACTATTGTTTTAATTTTTAAGGGTAATTAGTCTGTTAAATTTATTAACTTTTTTCTGCTAATAAAACTGACTATGTGTTTGCTGCTGAACTATCAGTTTCCATTCCCTGTTTTTAATATTCTTCATATTCAGTTGCAAAAGAGTCAAAACCAAGTCTCTACATAGTACTAAACAGACTAAAACAATTTGTTCATTTTTGCTGATATTTTCTAAACATTGTTCAGTTATAGATTGCAATCATTTTAGAAAAAAGGCCCTTTGAGATTCTGCTAAAATTTGGTACCGGTATCGTAACTTTGTAAAGGATATAAATTTAATATTATGTCTCAATGTAAAGGTATTTAATTTTCACTTGTGCAGTAACAATGTATTGAGAGAGACTATTATGTGATTAATAAATAATTCAAAATGAATTTGGAAATTTATTTACGTTTTTAGCTGTTAATTCATTTTCAGTTTCATTAAATTCCCATTCCAAATGCTGGTTGAAAATATACTAAAACAAAGGAACATATATTTGTGAACATCTTAACAAAAAAATGAGGCTTCACAAAAGTGGTAGAGCAGATCACAAGGGGACCAAACACATCTTCCCAGTAAAACCTGATGATAAGCATGGGGCTAAAGGAATAAGTGATCAGTAGGGTTCAGATCTTTATGGCAAGTCCTATTTTTTTCCTGCCTTCTTTTTCAGATCTACTGCTGAATTAAACACTGATCGAGCATTTTCAATTGTATTTAAATATATTTTATACACCATATAAATGCATTTTCAGGCCATTTTCCTAGTTTTGATTATGATAATATTTCTTGTCATATGGTCATATTTTGTAGAAAAATCTGGTAATTTTTTAATAGTACTGGGAATTCATTAAACGTTATAAATGAGCAGGAATTAACAGTACTTCTATTATACATTGGAGGAAAAAACAAAACTAATTTTCACTGAATTGGTCAAAATCACTAGTTATGAATTAAAATTATATATTATAGTAACTCTCTAAACGTTAAGGTACCGCCTGCATTTAAATTTTGACAATGCAGCAGCTGGATGTGTCGAGACGTGTCAATCAATGTCTTCTGAAAATAATCTTCAGTCAGTGTTAAATATGCAGTTGAAGTGACTACTGCCATGCTGAAAGGAAAATTTTCTGAATGTGTGATGTTATGGAGTTATATTAAAGAATTTGGAGAGGAGTATTTTAGTGCAGATGAAAGAAATCTTTTGTGTAAATTATGTGGAATTAAACTGAATTCAACAAAATGATTTCAAATTTAATTTCCCAATGGTGCAGTGAGGGCAAAAAAGGAAATTATGCTGTCTACATGAAAACAACATACTAGATTAAATAAATGGCATATAATTGAGCATGCTTTGATGTATAGTAAATTTAAATGTTTGGTAGTATTTTATGTCATATTTGCATGCATATTTTTTTTTTTTTTTTTTTTTTTTTTTTTTTTTTTTTTTTTTTTTTTTTTTTAAATAGATCTGAAACCTAGTGATCAGGAAGCAGTGGCCAGAGTTGAAGGTATTAATAGGTACAGAATTGAAGAGAGCTTTCAGGGGAAGGCTCATCATTAGGAAGGAAGCTTCTAGTACAGTGGAATGGAAATGGAAACAGGAGATAATAAAAATGTGGGGAGACATGTTTACTCCAAAAAGATGGAAAGTACAGAACCTACATACCAATAATTGGGAGTTTAGAATTATAAAGAGGCTTATAAGAAGATAACACAACAATTTAGAGTTGCAGGGCAGTACAGCAAATTTGAAAAATTAAACCAGGAATTAATAGCAGCTAAGAGGGAAGCTGAGGGGTTTATAAAGAATATTATGGGTGCAGGCCACTGAATGATGCATCTAGAAATATCTATGGTTATATTAGAAAACTGAGAGGAAAGATATTCAGGTAAGATTATAGATAATGGTGGAGAAGAAGGTACTGAAGGTTTGAAAAAGACAGAGATATTAAGCAATTGGTTTAATGAAACCATTAGGAACTATTATTCAGAAATGGCAGAGTGTGAATTCAGATGAGCGTGTCGGTACAAGTAAAAATTAGCATATTAAATGATTTTAAATTCACCTTGAGATTATTATGAAGGAACTAAGAAAGTTAAAAAATAGTATATAGGGGCTGGTGCAGGTAATATTACTACAGATGTATTAAAGATAGTGGGGTATAACATTCTACCTTATCCTGAAATGCTATTTGGATTGTATCTGGTGACATGCTGCTTACCAGTGGAGTGGAAAAATGTGATAGTTGTACTGTTCCATAAAGCAGGGGCAAAAAGTAGGGTTGAAAATTACATGCTGATAAGTTTGACATCTGTGGTAGGTATATTAATGGAGAGATTGATATGCAATATATTACTATCAGAAGATGACATACTGCTAGGAGACTGTGAGCAGCCACATGGTGATCTGGACAGGGTATCTAACTGGGTATGTCAATGTGGGATGAAGGTGAATGCAAAGAGTCAGCTTATTAAGTACACAGGTAAAAAAAATAAAGGTTGGTTATGATTATAAGCTGGGAAAATAATTGCTTGTCGAAACTTGAAATGTAAATACCTTGGTGTAACATTTCAAAACAAACTCAAATGGGCATGGAAAATTATAATAGAAAAAGGTTTCACAATCCTTCACTTGTGGGAGAGGGAGATGAAGGGATGCACCAGAGAAGTAAGAGATTGGGTTACAAAACTTTGCTCAGACCATTACTTGAATGTGGTGATGTACTATGGGACCCACATTTTTGGTATCAAATACGGGAGCAGGGACGGGTTGCATAGGAGGGCTACTAGATTTGTATCTGGAAATTGCTGCAGAACACAGTCAGTATCTGATATAGAACCTGAAATGGAATTATTTGGTAGATTTGAGGAGGTTGAAGAGAGTCATGGGAGTGTACAAAACGTATATTGATATCTAGCTGTTACCCATGATTTCGTACGCATAGTCTTAGAATTTCATTGATAGAATTGGCTGTAGGCTATGTAAGTCCCAATCTAGACTGAGTTGGCATAATATGATGGGAAAACCATCACTATACCATTCTACCGTTGAACCTGTCTCATGAAGAGAATTAATTTCCAACATGTTTAAAAACAGACAAAAACGAAGATGGGGAGGGGGGGGGGGAGAGTTAACTGAGGGCAGCTTCAATTTCTGCTTTTTCTTCTTTCTTGGGTTCTAACTTTAGCTGCTCGTACCCTGCTAGAGCTACACCTTAGGTCTGGTTTACACCTGCAAGGCATGTAAAAAAAAAGGACAAAATAAACAAATGCCAGAAATGTTTAGGCAGACAGTGCAGTTCCATATCTATACTTAAAAATAAGTTTTGTCTGTAAATGAAGTTTGTAAACAGATCATACACTGACTGTGAGAGAGGCACAGCCTGAGCAACTGATTTAACATTACATACTAACACACGCATCTGCCTGTATGTCACTATTTGATAATTTATAAAAACTGGTAAAACTGTAATTCATACCAAAAAAATATCTTGTCATACCTTATGATACCAAATATTTTCTTCACAAAATGCATCAATATCGGTATTGCCATTTAGTAATCAAAATCTAACAGACAGAGATTTACTTTCGTGTTTATAGTATTATTAGTGCAGATCACACACAAACTGACTTTGAGAGAAACAAAAAATTAAGAACCAATATAGCATAATAAAAGAAAACACTTACAGCATGTTCAGCCACCTACGATTTGCCATTCAATCCACCCCTTAATTTATGGGACCTGCATTTTAACATGGAATCCTTACAATGGAACTTCCAGGTTCTTAAAAATTTTCGCTAGCTCCTGGACTTGAATCGTAGACTACACACAGAACATTAGAAAGCAAGTGCTTTGTCCACTATGCTACTAGCCTGCTTTATCATTACAGAGACATATAGATGCTGTGCGTCTGTCTATCACTCTTTCATTAGTTTTTAAAAAATTCCTCGATAATATGTATTATCTATACAGAAAAAAAGTATCCTATATCCTTCCTACTGGGAAATTCCATGTCCTAGTCAAATTTGATCAAATTGGATTAGCCATTTAGCCCTGAAATCATAACAAACAAGCAGATAGACAGAGAGACAAAGTTATTTTCGCATTTACAGTATTAGTATAGATTAGCGTAGATTACACACAACCTGACTGCGAGATAAACAAAGCCTGAGGGACCAATATAACACAAAAATATATGCGTATGGCATTGTTCATCTGCCTACAATTTCCAAGAATTCCACTCCTGAATTTATGGGACTTACACTTTAATATGGAATCCTTACAATGGAACTTCCAGGCTTGGCTCATATGATCAAAAACAATACTTAAAAATTCTCGCATGCACCTGGATTTTACTATAGACCAAGAAAGTGAGCGCCGTACCCAGTGCACATTACAGAGACATACTGATGTTGTGCATCTGTCTACCACTGTAGACAGTTAGTTTTTTTTCTCCAAAATTCCATGATAAAATGTATTATCTATACAAAAAAAAAAAATGTATCCTATATCCTTCCTAAAGGCAAATAGCATCTCCTTGTTAAATATCATCACGATCGGATTAGCCGTTTAGCCCTGAAAATGTAAAAAAAAAACAAACAGACAGATAGATGTATAGACAGAGTTACTTTTGCATTTATAATATTAGTATAGATAAGTGTAGATCACACACAAACTGACTGCAAAATAAACAAAAACTGAGGTACCAATAAAGTGTTAAAAAAGTGAATGCCATTGTTCAGCCACCTACGATTTGCCATGTATTCCACCCCTGAATTTATGTGACCTACATTTTAACATCAAATCCTTACAAAGGAACTTCCAGGCGTGGTTCATACGATCAACAACCATTCATAAAAACTTTCACTCGCACTTAGAGCTGAACTACACACAGGAAAATTCAGAAAGCAAGCCCCTTATCCACTGTGATACCAGCCTGCTTTATTGGTGGAGACGTATAGATGCTGTGCATCTGTCTATCACTGTTAAGTTATCAGAAAAAGTATCCTGTATCCTTCCTAATGGCAATAGCATCTCCTTGTGAAACTTCATCACAATTGGATAAGCTATTTTGTCCTGAAAACATAATGAACAGACAGCAGGTAGACAGAGAAACAAAGTTACTTATACATGTATAATATTAGTATAGATGAGGTGTGGAAAGATATTGGTGCAAAAATTAAGATGGATGGATGGAAAAGAATTCATAAGCATGACCACAAACTGGCACTCAGTTTCAGGTATAGGGATCTGGGAAAATTTGCTTTCATAGATAAGGGGCTCAGGGATTGGAATAAATTACCAACAGAAATGATGAATAATGTATTAAAAGTGCTGAAAGATTTTGAAGCTGAAATTAGTAGAGGACAAAAATAGGTGGGAAAAATGGTTGTGTAGCAAAATTAGTACAGGTGTAAGCACTGCATCATAATCAAATTAAATTACACCACATAAAAATTGTTTGTGAGGAAAGATGCTGGTTTGCAATTTGATATCGCAGCTTCAGGTGAGGATATTCTTGTGAATCTTACAGTGCTATACACCCATTTTTCCAAATATAAATTACTCACCACCCCTTTTTCAAACAAAAATTTGCTCACCGCCCCTATTCATAAATAACAACACACTGACTTCCCTTATTTTAATAAATAAATTAACACATAGTGTTCTAATTGTTTTGGCTTGTAACACAATTTTTCGAAACAGTGATTTGAAGCTGCCCCATTTAGGTGAAGTGTACAATATCAAGTCCTTGCTTTTCCATATATATTTCTAAAATTCCGTTATTTTATTAAAAGATATAAATAAAATTGATGAATTGTTCACAGTTTGATTAACAAATACATATCATGAAAAAATATTATTAATTAGAGAGCTGAACTTGGTGTAATGAAACTAATTTTTCAATGTTTTTCGCCTTGTTTGTCATTAGCAATCTCAAATTGCCATGTTCCACTATCAAAAATCTTTTTCTTTTCTGAGCCAATAAAACCCTCAAAGCCAGAAATACTACTGCAAAGCAGGGGGGGGGGGGGCAGTGGTTGGTCCTCAATACCCCTTGAATTTGCTTTGGAGCAGTAAACCCCCCCCCCCCCCCCTGATCCGTGGGCAGTACCGTCCTTGTTGGGAGCCACTGGTATAAAGCATTTGACAGAGTTAACCAAGGCATATATTGGTCGTGAGGTTTGGAAAGATATTGGTGGAAGAAATAAGAGAAGTTCACGGAATGGACTATATTGTCGCGTTGGAACCGGGACAGGTGTGAATTCGAAGGTTACTTGTCAATGAACACAGCACTTAAACTGAGAACAGGTTTATTGAGAACTCAAACATACACGCAGCACTGACTGCCTCTTGGGCAGAATGCTCTTCTATTTATACACAGATAGAACGTACTAGAGATTACAAGAGTAGTTAACAAATGAAATGTGTAGAAGTTACAAGTGACCTTAGGAAACATGTAGAATCTTCTGGAAATAATAAACAGAATTAAATAATTTTTGTCAGTGGGCGGGATTGAACTGGCGACCTTCGGTACCGCAATTCGTGACGCTACCCGCTGCGCCATGCTGGCAGACGGTACACTGGCGTTCATGCGGCATTGCTCCCTCTCCTGAGGAAAACAGCGTCCCGCTGTTAGATTTCTTTTGGGGCACGCTGAAGTGTCCTGGATCTTGATCTTGTCGTGGGTCCTCTGTATGGCAGTTCTGGAGGGCCCCTCCTGTTTGTACTATTATCTTCCTGTCCGACTTCCTCAGTATCCAAACCGTCCTCAGAGTCCTTGAACAAGAAGCTGGTTGTGCCTAGCTGCTCGTCAGGATTGTAGTAAGGCTTCATGCGGAGGACGTGAACAATGTCCCTTCGCTTTCGTCGTTTCGAAGACGGCTCATAATCCTCGACTTCGTATGTGACGTCTGACCGGCGGCGTATGACACGATACGGACCAAAGTACCGCTTCAGTAACTTTTCTGATAGCCCAACCTTCCGGACAGGGGTAAAAATCCATACGAGATCTCCTGGGTTGTACGCAACAGGTCGGTGCTTGCCGTCATACCGCTGACGGTCCCTCTCCTGGGTGGCCAGTGTTCGTATGCGAGCCAGCTGTCTTGCTTCTTCGACCCTGGTAATGAGCTGTTTTATATAGTCATCCTTAGTGTCGTCCGACTGGAATGGGAACAGCGTATCCATTGTGGTCTCAGCTTCACGGCCATGGAGCAGAAAAAACGGAGTGAAGCCTGTCGTATCTTGCCTTGCTGTATTATAAGCAAATGTGACCACTGGCAGTATTGTATCCCAATCCTTCTGCTCAACATCCACATACATCGACAGCATATCGGCTAATGTCTTGTTGAAGCGTTCTGTGAGACCGTTTGTCTGAGGGTGGTATGCAGTTGTCATCCTGTGGACAACGTCGCATCTTGACATGACCTCTGATACTAGTCTTGACTGGAATACCTTTCCACGATCGGATATCAT
This sequence comes from Vandiemenella viatica, assembly GCA_031002005.1. Classification (NCBI taxonomy): domain Eukaryota; kingdom Metazoa; phylum Arthropoda; class Insecta; order Orthoptera; family Morabidae; genus Vandiemenella; species Vandiemenella viatica. The sequence continues at coordinate 254,032,590 of CM061919.1, forward strand.
CACACGTGGTGCTCCATGCTTCAAAATAATGTCTTCTACTAGAAATTTTGCAACCTCTGGAGCTTCTGCAGTCGGCACAGGTTTGGTGACAGCGTAGCGCGTGAGGTAGTCGGTGCAGACTATTATCCATCGGTTACCGGTTGTCGACTTCGGGAACCTCCCCAAAAGGTCGATCCCAATTCGGTGGAATGGAACTGCTGCAGGTGGAATTGGTACTAGATGACCTGGAGGTAATTGCGGCACATGTTTCCGTCGCTGGCACTCTTTACAGTGACTCACATAATGCTTGACAGATCGGTAGAGACCCTTCCAGTAATACCTGCGTCTGATTCGGTCCAGGGTCTTCACAAATCCCAGATGACCGGATATTGGAGCGTCGTGGAAATACTTGAGAATAGCTGGCTGGAGATGAGCTGGAACGACCAGAAGCCACTTGGGGCCTAGTGGATCGTAGTTGTTCTTATACAATGTCCCATCTATCAATTGAAACCCTCCTTTGGCCGGTTCTCCTTTCTCCAAGGCGTCTATGGTTCTTAATAACTCTGAATCTTCCCTCTGTTCAGCTGCAACGTCACTTAATTCAGCGAGGGCTGAAATTCCATTCATGCTGTTGTGTTCTATTAAAGGATTCCTTGAAAGGCTGTCGGCATCCTTGTGTTTGCGTCCGTTTTTGAATACCACTGTGACGTCGTACTCTTGAAGTCTAAGTGCCCATCTTGCTAGTCGACCTGATGGATCCTTCAAGCTGGTTAGCCAACATAAAGAATGGTGGTCTGTTACGACGGTGAAAGGTTTGCCGAATAAATACGGACGAAACTTGTTGATAGCCCAGACAACTGCGAGGCATTCTTTCTCGGTTGTAGAGTAGTTTATCTCGGGCTTAGAGAATACTCTTGATGCATAGGCTATCACCTTCTCAGCACCTTCCTGAATTTGCACAAGCACTGCACCGATCCCATAACCGCTGGCGTCAGTGTGAAGTTCAGTTTCTGCATTCTCGTCGTATAAGGCTAGAACTGGTGCGGAAGTTAGAGCCTCCTTAAGTGCCTGGAAAGATCTTTCTTTAGTTTCATCCCAGTAAAACTTGGCGTCTCCCTGCAAAAGTTCTTGCAGTGGACGTGCCATGTTACAGAATCCTTTTATGAAACGCCGGAAGTATGAGCACAGCCCAAGAAAGCTTCTCACATCACGAATGTGCTGAGGAGTTGGAAATTCCATGACTGCCCTTACTTTATCTGGATCAGCGCGGACGCCATCTCCGTTGACCAGGTGCCCCAGGATTTTTATCTCTCTGGCGACGAAGAGGCACTTCTTCGGATTGAGGCGGAGTCCTGCAGTCTGAACACACTTCAGCACCGTTGACAGGCGACTCAGATGTTCTTCAAATGTTTTCGAGAAAACAACAATGTCATCTAAATAACAAAGACACGTCGTCCACTTAAGGTGTCGAAGTAAGTTGTCCATCATGCGTTCGAATGTGGCCGGAGCGTTGCATAATCCGAATGGCATTACTTTGAATTCATAGAGGCCATCAGGTGTAATAAAAGCCGTCTTTTCTCTGTCAGCTTCGTCAACCTCGATTTGCCAGTAGCCTGTCTGCATGTCCATGGTTGAGAAGTATGTAGCTCCTTTCAAGCAGTCTAAGGCGTCGTCGATGCGCGGCAGTGGGTAGACATCTTTCTTTGTGATTTTGTTCAGCCGCCGATAGTCGACACAGAATCGCCACGTACCATCCTTCTTCTTTACGAGGACCACCGGAGATGACCAAGGACTCTCCGAAGGTTGAATAATGTCATTATGCAACATCTTCTCCACTTCCTCTCGAATTATTCGCCTTTCGACTGGTGACAATCGGTACGAGCGCTGGCTAATGGGCGGATGATCCCCAGTATTGATACGATGCTTTATCGTGGGCCGTTTCGTCTGACCTTTTTTTTTGCTGGGGTGTGAATACACCAGAGAATTGGCGTAGTATAGCTAACACCCGGTGGTGTTGTTCCTTGGTCAGGCCGGACCCTATTGGCAGTTCCATAGTTGTTTCCTCCAGCGTGTTGTCGGTACTAGTAACAGAGCATGGATCTTCGTTAATGACGTTGAGCTCGCCCTCCTGGACTGGTTCAGCTGTCCCTATGCACATTCCCTTGGGGATAATTTGTGACTGCTCGTGACAGTTGGTGATCCAAATGTCTCCTCGACCACCGATAATGCTTATGATAGCCGCTGGTATGTAGATTTCTTTCGTGAGCCTAATAAACTTTCTACTATCGACAAGCACTTCAAGGTTGCGGTCGTCCGTGTTTTTGACCGGGACTCTTCTCATTGCGAACGGCGGGATTGTCACGTTGTCAACGGCGAATAACTTCCCAGAAGATTCTGTGTTACGTGTACCCGTCGCAACGACTTCTTCAATTTGCAGCTCAGACGTTCCACAGTCAATGACAGCTTGGGATGCCTTAAGGAAGTCCCATCCAAGGATGACATTATGACTACATTCTGTTAAAATGACAAATTCAACTGGCTGGCTCCTGTTGTTGATGGTTATTCTCGCGACACAAGCTCCAGCTGGCTGGACGTACTTTCCATTTGCGACCTTTAGCACAGTTGCCCCCGTATCACGGAACATTGTCTTCTTTAGTGTGCGACGATAATTGTCCGACAATACGGAGAAAGAGGCTCCTGAATCAACCAGCGCCCGGACAGGTTGGCCGTCGATTATAACGTTGATGAGATTTCCCGACATCTTAGTGACTGTCATCCATGGAGGATTTTCATCTGCGGCGGCCTCACCTCCGTAGATGGTCGCCTTGCTTAGTTTTCCTGCGTGCGGCGGCTAGGGGAGCGGCTGGTAGCTCTGTCCGGCGACGATGAACGGCAGCGGCGCGTCGGGGATCGACCTCGTCTAGGGTACGGCGATGGGCTTCTTCCCGTAGGTCGACCGAACTCGTCAGCGGGTGGCTGCCTGGGGTAGAACTGTTCGGATGGCGGACGTCTTGCGGCAAAATAATCGTCAAATACTCGTCTTCTCTCTCTGCAGTAGCGTATGACATGTCCAGGGCGCCCACAGTGGAAACATACTGGCGCGTTGTCTTCTGTCCTCCAGACGTCCGTTCGTCTGCGGGACGTCATAGGTGCCGGAGGATTTGGTTGTGGCCGTGTCGGCCGGTTCCTAGGCTGCCGTTTGGCAGCTGCAGCATACGTCATATCAGGGCGAGGCCATTCTTCACGTCGAGTGCGATTGGCTCGGCAGACAGGAGCTATTGTCTGAAATACCTCTTTTTCCGCCGCGTCGGCTCCTTCATGACCCACTGGGCTTACATCCATGGCCATGATCTGATGCTCACTCGGTTCAAGAGTCCCAGCTGCCATGAACTGTTGTAATTCTTCTCTCACAATTTGTCGTATGAGAGACGCAAAGTCGTGCTGGTCTTCCACAACTGCCATAGGGACTACGTTGGGAAGTCTGTCATACTTCTTTCGCCCAACCCTCCTTTGCTGCATCTCCTCAATCCGCTGGCACCACTTGATGAACTCTTCCGTCGTAGCGACGTCTTTTATCAGAAGAGCTTGGTACATGTCTTCTGCAATACCTTTCATTAGGTGCGTGATTTTGTCGGCTTCAGTCATATTCGGGTTGACTACGTTGCATAGGGCCAAAACATCCTGTATGTAAGATTGCGTCGGCTCCCCATGTCGTTGGGCCCAGTTCTTCAGTTGTTCTTCCGCCGAGCGGATTTGTCGCTGGTGGTCCCCAAACGTTTTCTTAAGTTCCGTCTGGAACATTTCCCAGTTATTCAGTTTTTCTTCGTTGTTCTCGAACCACTGCTGGGCGGTTCCGTCCAGATAGAAATAAACATTTGCCAAGCACATGGTATGATCCCACCTGTTGTACTTGGCGACTCGGTCGAACCCTTTTAGCCATTTGTTAGGATCCTGTCCAGCGTCTCCAGAGAACACCGATGGGTGTCGAATGTGCAGCTGGCTTGCCGCCATGGGTTTCCTAATGACGCGGACTTTCGGAAGGACGTACTGAGTATATCCTTTGTAGTCCGGTTCCAGTCCGTGTAGGCGGCGACTTTTACGTTGCCTAATCGGAGCCACGACGATGCAGCTGTTGCACAGGGTACCCGGCGTCTCCACCAAACTATGTCGCGTTGGAACCGGGACAGGTGTGAATTCGAAGGTTACCGCCCCTATTCATAAATAACAACACACTGACTTCCCTTATTTTAATAAATAAATTAACACATAGTGTTCTAATTGTTTTGGCTTGTAACACAATTTTTCGAAACAGTGATTTGAAGCTGCCCCATTTAGGTGAAGTGTACAATATCAAGTCCTTGCTTTTCCATATATATTTCTAAAATTCCGTTATTTTATTAAAAGATATAAATAAAATTGATGAATTGTTCACAGTTTGATTAACAAATACATATCATGAAAAAATATTATTAATTAGAGAGCTGAACTTGGTGTAATGAAACTAATTTTTCAATGTTTTTCGCCTTGTTTGTCATTAGCAATCTCAAATTGCCATGTTCCACTATCAAAAATCTTTTTCTTTTCTGAGCCAATAAAACCCTCAAAGCCAGAAATACTACTGCAAAGCAGGGGGGGGGGCAGTGGTTGGTCCTCAATACCCCTTGAATTTGCTTTGGAGCAGTAAACCCCCCCCCCCCCTGATCCGTGGGCAGTACCGTCCTTGTTGGGAGCCACTGGTATAAAGCATTTGACAGAGTTAACCAAGGCATATATTGGTCGTGAGGTTTGGAAAGATATTGGTGGAAGAAATAAGAGAAGTTCACGGAATGGACTATATTGTCGCGTTGGAACCGGGACAGGTGTGAATTCGAAGGTTACTTGTCAATGAACACAGCACTTAAACTGAGAACAGGTTTATTGAGAACTCAAACATACACGCAGCACTGACTGCCTCTTGGGCAGAATGCTCTTCTATTTATACACAGATAGAACGTACTAGAGATTACAAGAGTAGTTAACAAATGAAATGTGTAGAAGTTACAAGTGACCTTAGGAAACATGTAGAATCTTCTGGAAATAATAAACAGAATTAAATAATTTTTGTCAGTGGGCGGGATTGAACCGGCGACCTTCGGTACCGCAATTCGTGACGCTACCCGCTGCGCCATGCTGGCAGACGGTACACTGGCGTTCATGCGGCAATATAACAGTGTTCACAAGCTGTCACTTCATTTCAGATATAAGCAAAAGGGGAAAATTTGGAGGCAAGGCAGTTTGAGATTAGAAAAAATTACCAAGAAAGGTGATGAATGAAACACTAAAGGAATTTAAAATTTATAAAGGGGAAAAGTAGGTGGGTACAAGAAATGTAAAAAATGGGTAGAGCTATGTAGGAAAATTCATCATAGGAACATCTGCTCCCTTACAATTAACTTCAGTATTCTTTTTATTACTATTATTATTGGTGAAGATTGTGGCTTTTGATTGTCACTTTTCAGTAACTACTCATAAGCTGCTTGGTTAGTGTTAGTAGTGGGGTTTCTTCAGCAAGCTTGGTGATAAATTCCTACCTATATAATTGTCAATGTGTTACGTTTCATAGAATAATGCAGGGCCACATTTAGGCTCTGTGGGCCCCTAGGCTATACATGTGGTGCGGGCCCCCCCCCCCTTTTTTTTTTTTTTTTTTTTTTTTTTAGCTCTACTACCTGCCCAGGCGAGGGTTGTGGGTGGTGAGGGGCACTTCTTTGTGGTGCGGGCCCCCCTTTGTGGTGCGGGCCCCCCTTTTTGGTGTGGGCCCCCCTTTGTGGTGCGGGCCCCTAGGCTACAGCCTATGTAGCCTATGCTTAAATGCGGCCCTGGAATAATGCATTGCTGAAAAGTAGTGGAGATGTACAAACTACAGTTAATCATAGAGACTGGAGTATTTATTGAAGGAATAATGGCTGCTGGACACTTAAATTTCACCCCAGGGATATAGAGTGTACTGCAGAAATAGAGGAGGAGTTTGTAGAAAGAAGTTCATACTAGTTACCAATTTGCTGATATTTATGGACACGAGTTTTTGTGGGTAGAGTCCTGCGAGAACACAAAAAATAGTGTTCTGATGCCTATTGCAGTGGAAAGATAAATAGTCAAGATAAGGTCCTTAGGAAGAAAATGAATGCACGTGTTAAATACATAACAGCTGTTGATTTAAATACACTCTGAGTGGACTGGGAAGCAAATGGGATTAATAATACTAGGCAGCAGAGATTTGCAAACATTTTAAAGAGGTAGGAAAGGCAAAGTGAAAGGGATAACAGGGCGAGGAAGAAACACATGATTTAAATTTAATGCCATTATGACATCTTTGTAGGTGGTGCAGTCTTCTTCTTCTCATGTTGATGACAGCATCAAATATGTGGTAGTTTTTCCACAAATGCGATGGCTTTGTCAGTAGCTGATTGTAGGTAAAATTGGGATAAATTCATTCCAATTTGTGGACAACACAGCAGATGTACCATGGTTTCTCTCTCTCCACACAAATGTGTGGTTTCTGGCTGTTCTCCCAGGTATCTCCTTGTGGCAAGAGTATCTTCGCAACAGCCAACTTGAAGTCGATGTCTATTTAATGACTTCCATATGGGCCATAGTTGTTCAAACCCAGGTGGTACACCCTCTTTTGGCTTGATCCACTCAAAATCATGTTGCAATCTCTTCTCCCAAGCCAATATTCTTTCATTGCTTGGCACTCCATTTAGTGGGAGACTGCTGTAGTCATGTAGAGGATATCAGGCGTCTTCGTTCACTATAATCATTGCCACGCTAGTGGCAACTACCTGGTGTATGTCTCCAGGAGCGATGCCAGCTAATATCTCCACTTTCCCCACAGGCGATGGACTGAGGCAATCTGTGATGAGCCGGCATGTTCTGTGTAACACGTCTACTATCTTAGCATGACTTGATTTTTGTCACACAGAACATGCATACTCTGAAACACACAAAGCAGTTGAAAAAGCCTTTAGTCATCATTGAATCATTTAGTCATGTGAATTGCCCAAAAGAGTAATTAGATTTTTTGTAAAAAAATTTAAAAAAAATGAATCCACCAATTAAAGGCTTACAAGGCAACCCTCGGCATGTGCACACCTCCTGACTCATTGTCTCCATCATGAATAAGGTTTAATAACTGAAATATTGGGTTTATTTGTGTTTTCGTGATATATGTTCTTCTCTAATCACTGCCTTCAACTTTGGTGAGTTATGAGTCATTTTTCCCTTTCCTTGCAATTATATTGCCTAAAGCAGTTTCCTTTTTCCTTAGTTTAATTATTGCAACCATATTTTATTTAAGTTATATATTCAATGTATGCAAAATAAAAAATATGGAATGACATCACATGATTGTGCAATGCCACTGATTACCCTTCAGGACAATTGCTTTCATATAGAAAGCCAATGAAGGTGGGCAGAATAATCATAAAATTTCAAGCAGTACTTGAACTTGTTTGAATGAAACTCAGTATTTTTACAGATTCATAATTAATTTGTTTGTATGATATCACAAATTGCTGAAAAAATACAACAAAATTAATTATAAATCAGTAAAAATACTGATTTTATTAAAGAAATTCTACAAAACTGTTTGAAATATCAGACAATGACAACGAATTTCAAAAATGAATATTTCTAATTAAACAATACTTATAAAGAATGATGGAAGCAGCAGGCACACAAACTCACCTTACAATTTTTTGGCTAATAACCTTACTCATGTTTGAGGTAAGACATATGGTGAGGGTAAAGAAATGTACACATCCAAACTTACCACATAAATGAGCCAAAGATGAACCAAGAGGGAAGGGTGAGAATTGCACTGATGGTGGGGGAGGGTTGCTAGTCATGTAGCAACCCTCGGTGTGTGCACACCTCCCAAGCCTCATGACTCATTTTCTCCATCATGATTAAGGTTTAACCGAAATATTGAGTTTATTTGTGTGTTTATATATGTTCTCCTCTCGTCGCTGCCGTCAACTTTGGTGAGTGATGAGTCATTTTCCCTGTCCTTACAATTATAAATTCTATTATAAGAGAGAAATAAATAAATAAAAATAATAATATTAAAAATGAATAAAATAATTTTATTGAATATTTGTAATAATGTGAGAGAAAGAGGAATTATTACTTGTGGAGTCTTAGTGTAGGTTGAAGCCAGTGGCATCTGATGTCTAGAATGTGTTGATAGGCCAGTTCTCATCCACATTCGAAAAGGTATTGAAGTTTGGGAAAATCTCTGACAGATCTAACTATAAAACAGGTGTTAAGATTGTTGGAATCATTTGAGCTGGCATGGATTGCCACTGGACGGTCTGTGCTGGCAGTATAAACTTTTTGTCTGTGGCCATTCATCCTGATGAACAATTGTTTAATGGTGAGACTGACATAAGAAGCAGTGCAGTGAAGGCAGGTAAGTCGATAAATTAGGTGAGTGGTAGTGCAGGATGGTGTCCAATAACAGAAAAATATTTCCCTGTGTTATAGTTAGAATAGGTAGTGGTGGCTGGTTGCATGCTGTAGGATCTTTTTCTTGCAACAGACCACACTCTATAATGTGCAGATAAAAATTTTAGTTTTAGAAAATTTGTTTATTTTATCTTAACTGGTTTTCACAGAGATCAAACTTTTCCAAAATTGTCGTTAGTCAACTTTCTTCTCCACCTTTGGTGCAATCCCTACCATTATTTCTTGGTTCATTTTTTGCTCATTCACGTGGTAGGTATGGATGTGTACAAATCTTTCCACTGCCATGTCTTGTCCAACATTAGTAAGGTTACTAACTGAATAATGAAGAGTATGTTCATGTTTTTGTCTGTTGTAAGTAACAGGTTATTTTTCCTGTCTTTCCTTACTTTATTACTCCTTTCTGGCACATCATTGTTCCATATCAGGCATGTTTCTGTCTGCTTTCCTCTTTCACTAATATTTTTATCATTCCTTCCACTTTCCTCCACAACATTTCCCAGGTATTTTAAACTATTTATCTTCCTCAGCTGTTCTGCTGCCATAATAATTCCCCTACTCAGCCTGTTGTTTCTGGTTGTGCCCGCATATTCATTTTCATTCCATATTAACCGACAATGTATGCCTATATGTATCTACATGCCACTGGACTTCTTCACTATTTCCCCAAATTACCAGCCTATTTGCAAAATCGATTGCTTTCATGCTTTCCTATTATTCCTGCCACTTTCTCCATTATATAATCCATGACCAAGGTGAAAAGTAGTGGCGAGAGGACACTTCCTCGTTTTAATCTATTGCTTTGCTTCTGTCAATCTGTCCTTTCTCCCATTATTTTCACAGTCACTCTACTGATAATTATTTTTATTTTTGGAAATCCTCTGTTTTCAATGATCCTTCATTTTTTTCCCTATATGTAATTGTATCATCTTATTAATTAGCAAATTTCATATCTCCTAAACGACAAACTTTACATGGGGTAACCTTTGGTATGTGTATTCCTTTGGAACCAAATGGCTTATTCTGTAGTGCATGAATAAGGTTTTATACCAAAGTATTGTATTTTTGTGTCTGTCTTATATGTTATTCACTCATAGCAGCCCTCATACTTTGGTAGGTGATGGATTATTTCCCCTATACTTTGTTATTTAAAATTTTCACAAACTGATTTTTATTTCTATCTATGTTCAACCATACATTTTTTAATGACACCTACTTTTTTTTTAATAATCATTAATGTTATACATATTGCATTTTTCCACATCTTACAGAAATTGAATTTGTTTATGGAGTTAAGAGGCTTTAAACATGCATTATCAATAACTAGGAAGACCAACAACCAGATCCTTTCCATACTGACAGTGCTTTTAGTACAGATGCATCATCAGAAATATGAAATCTGCTCTTGATTTCCCAGTTATAAATAGCTATGTGGAAACTATTACTGAAGATATGAAAAGGCAAGAACTGTCAAGCATTTGGTTTTATGAGACCATTAGTGGCAGATGACAGGGTAAAATTTTAGTATTCGAACTTTCTCCACTTACCTATAAACAGATTCGAGGGATAAAACAAGGTAGCTATCTAGGTAGGTCAGGTTAGCATAAAGGGGCTGGTGTGGATAACATTATTAGAAAGATACATTGATGCAACATTGTACCATACCAAGAAATATTATTTAGATTGGATCTGGAAACTTGCTGAATACCAGAGGACAGAAAATGTACCATAGTTATAAAAGTTCGTAAAAGACAAAAGTCAAATGATGGATTACTCTGACTTGGTGATAGGGAAGGTGTTTCTGACTTCATATAGGATCTGTGAAAATAGTTAGTGATTTGTAAATAAGCAGCAGAGATTTAGGAAATGCTATTAATATTGATCTCATTTACTGGGTTATGTGCCAGGTATTTTTATTCAAATTGAGAAGGGAGGCCACTGATAGTGGAGCAATAGTTCTCTCCCAGGAATTTTACACAGTGAGCCAATGGTGAGCAACATTAAATTCACAGAATGAGTGAGAATGTCTCTAATTTTTTTTATTTATTACTTTTTCAATTTAATTTAATTGTGATGGGGCTTAAACTCCGATGGCAATTTCCATACACACCCACTTTTCTCCTTCTCTATACACACCTACTTTTGCACTCTACTAATTTCAACTTTAAATTTTTTAACATTTTTGCTAAATTATTTATCATGTACCTTGGTAACATATTCTAATCTCTGACACACTTATATGTAACTAAGAAAGAAAATCTTCCCACACTCTTGTGCCTGAAATTGAGTGCCAGCTAAGGGGCATGGTCATCTTTTCCCATCCATGCATTATTCCTAATTCTTCACCAATATCTTCCATGCCTCTTCACCAGCATACACCCTGTACACTCCCATGACTCTCTTCACCCTTCTCTTATCTTCCAATGAATCCAATTCCAGTTCTTTTATCATATCAGTCACTGATTATGTTCTGCGGTAATTTCCAGAGACAAATCTAGCAGCCCTTCTTTACACCCTCTCCAATTCTTGTATTTAATACCCAAAATGGGGATCTCATACTATACCAACATATTCAAGCAATGGTCTGACAAAAGTTTTGTAACCCAATCCCTAACTTCTCTGGTACGTCCCCTCCTCACTCTCTTCAACAAGTGAAGGATTTTGAAACCTTTTCCTATTACCTGTGCAATGTGTCCTGTCCAGTTGAGCTTGTTATCAAATTATGTGTCAAGATATTTATATTTCAAGTCTTCAACAAGCAATTCCTTCCCCACCTTATAACCATAATCAACGTTTAGCTGTGTACCTAATAAGCTGACTCTTCTTTGCATTTATTTTCATCCCATGTTTACCAACCCAGCTAGATATGCTGTCCATGTCACCCTGCAGCCATTCACAATCCTCTCTATATTGATCCATGCTGAGGAAGGACTCTGGGATATGGAACATGTCATGGTTAATATGAATAATAATCACAGTGAGAACTGTATGTTAAAAATAAATGTAATTACAAAACAAAAATTAAACATTAAAATATACCACTGAATTTTGAAAAAGGCATATTAGATATAATTGGTTCTTTTGTGTAAGGATGAGTAGTGGATATATTTTAACTTTCCTTTCCTCATTACTTCTACTTATTTTACTTATCGGAAGATTCTAAAAACAGATTTCTGTAGCAATGGTGTCATCTATTTAGTGATTTGTTACTCTTGTTCCATAGTTCCCTACTGAGGAAGGACATCTGGGATATGAAATGTGTCATGGTTAATATATGTAATACAAGAGGTATACTAATCATAGTGAAAAAATATTATATGTTACAAAGTCAAAAAAATAAAAGAATAAATAAATACTAATTTTTACAACTGAATTTTGCAAAAGTCATAATAGATAAAATTAAGTCTTTTGTACAAATTTTTCAGTGGAGTAGAAGGAGTTGCCAGTAGGATAAGCCCTCAGCTTTTCTTTGAATACATCTTACTTATCTATAAACTGTTTTATACTTTTAGGAAGTTTATTAAACAAATGTGTCCAAATCTACTCTTTTTACTAGTGACTGTTTTTGCATAAGTTATTTTTGTTTCCTGTATTGAAAATGTGTACCTGTGAATTTACAAACAGTTTAAAATGTCTATGACAAATCATAAATATACTGAAAAATCATTGTAAGAATATTGGACTTCTTTTAATTGTATGAAAGAAGTTCTTGGTTTTACCCTACAAAGCATTGTAACAGCTCTTTTTTATGATATGAAAACTTTTTACTTTGTAAAGAATTACCTTAAATAATTATGCCACACAACATGACTGAATCAGAATAAGAGGAGTGCAACTGTTTCAGTAATTCTAGATCTACTGTTAGAGAAAGTGTTCTTATTGCAAAGATACAATATGTATTTAACTTCTCCAGTAGTAATGTGATATGTTCTTGCCAATTGAGTTTCCAATCTATCTGAATGCCAAGTAATTTTATATTGTTTCTTTTTTATAGTTTATATACAAATCTTACTAAGTGGTGAAGATATTTTAACTTCTTTTCCATATGAATACATTATTAGCTCTACATATTTTTCAGAGATATACAACAAGCAAACTGCTGTTGCAGCGATGGGGGTCACTTGTCTTTAGTAGTAGCCAATCTGTTCGTGGAGAACTATGAGGAGAGAGTACTGGAAAGCAAAATTATGAACTTCAAGTGTTTCTATGATTACATGAGCGATATGTTCACTACACATCCCAACAGTAGCAGAAAAGTAAATGAGTTCCTGGAGCACTGGAAAGGAAGTCACATTATAATCTGTTTCACTATTTAATTAGATAAAGGAAACAAAGAAACTGCCGCGAGGCACTGAAAATAGGATAGGGAAAATAAACAGTTACCCGTCACTTACCTCAACACCTGTTTCACAGTCAGAGCTATTAGAGTTTTTCCAAATACCACCACCCCTTCAGAACTCCGCAGATGGGAACTAGCCTATCAACATATCCTTGACACCAGACACACCCCTGGCCTAAACCTACGTTAAACCTGTCACTTGCTAACTCTCATTTCATTTTACAGTTATTTATAATTTTATATATATATATATTTTCCTCTTTATTTATTTATTTTATTATTTTTTGTATATATATATATATTTTTTAAATTATTCTATCTCCCTTTATTCTCAATTATAACTTTTTGAACTAAGCTACACAGACATTATATTCATTTATTTCACTTTTATCGCTGGTCAAGCCTATTCCCTACCCCCCCCCCCTCCCGGCAATTCTTCCACTACCACGCGTTTTCCGCCTGTGCTTCATTCATGTGGCAGGCTCGGATGTGACCACATCTTTCCCCCTGCCATATGTCTCGCCTCCTACATGAGGAAGACTAAAAAGTCGAAATATTGTGTAATTCTTTTGTTTTTGTGTTTTTACGTGTCTCGCCCTCCTGCCTTCATCTGTGGTAAGTGACGGGTAACTGTTTATTTTCCCTATCCTATCTTATTTTCACTATTTAATTAGAAGGAAATGGCTGCCTTTATTTCTTCTTTATCCTTATTCAGTGAAAACCAGACATCACCTTAGCATACAGACCACTAATTGAATGCTACCAGCTACCTCCATCCAGTTTAAGAGGTATACCATACTGTCTAACTTTGTACACAGGGAAAGGGGGGAAAAAAGCAATAGACAAATGCTCTAGGCAGCACTTGGACTTCCCGTCATACTTTCAGGCAGAACAAGTACTTTGAAGACTTCATTTCAAGAATACGCCGGGAAAGTCTCTGTTCTCACCTACAATATTGTTTAACAGGTACCTTTTTCCCCACCTCATAATAGCACTACAACCTTTTTTAATTTATCCATCCATACAATTTTTGTTAGCTTTTGGAAGCACCATATGAGGCATTTCTGGGATACCTGTGATGTAAGTTCTTATACACACTTCGTTATCATCCTCTTTCTTACCATCTAATTAATACTTCAGTCACCAGTAGGTATTTCTGCTTAGTAAAGGCAAGTTTTGCTTGATTTACCAAAATTTAATTTTTGTTTTACTTCTTACATCCACAGTGATTTTGCTCTTGAACTGTTGAAATTATTTTGCTGTTTAAATCTGTTAAACTTATGTAATAAAACCTCATATTTACTATCAAACATCATGTATGTTCCAGTACAAATCATGTTCTACTGATAATTGAGTTAAGCCTGAAAATATAAATGTTTCACATGCTCCAAAGTTTGCATTGCCCTGATGTAATTAGTAGTAGGTAAAGGTACATTTATCTACTCATATTTTAATTTGTTAATCGTTATCTATTATTTCTCATAACCCATCAAATATTGTGCTAATGAACATAACAAGAAGTATTCAATAAGTTCACAAATATTTACAAAGAGTTTTTAACTGTCAGGCCATTTACCATTACAGATGGGTTTACACAAGATGGTACAGTCAGCTATTGAAATATGTTTTTACAACACAATATGGTGGTAAACACATGAAAATTTCATTCCTGTTCCTATTCTTTTTTTTTTTTTTTTTGCCTTCTCCTGCACAAAAGATCAAACAACAAACTGCACCATAATTAATCATCATATTCATAATTATATCTTAGTAATTCTTAATGTAATAAAAACAATAATAGGAGTGAGCTGCTCACCACATTGGAGATGTCAAGTGCTGTGTATCTGATATAGAATCCGTAATTTTTGTCAATAAATGATGAAAATTTGGAAGGTTTTTTTTCTGTCATCAGTCTTTCATCTGGTTAGATGCAATCCTCCATCCCTTCCTATCTTGTGCTAATCTCTTCATCTCTACATACCCCTTGCAACCCACGTCCTCAGTTATCTGCTTCATATATTCTAATCTCTATCTTCCTCTACAGTTCTTACCTTCAACTGTTCCCTCCAATAACAAATTAACCAATCCTGCATGTCTCAAAATATGGCCTACCAGCCTGTTTCTTCTTTTTTTAAGCTTCTTCCACAAACTTCTTTCCTCACCCATGATTTTCAAAACTCGTTCATTCCATACTTTGTCTGTCCACTTAATTTTCAGCATTCTTCCGTAGCACCACATTTCAAATGCTTCAATTTTCTTTCTTTCTGGTATTCTTAAAGTCCATGCTTCACTACCATAAATTTCTGTGCTCGACACATAGTGTTTTAAAAAGTTCTTAGATCCTAGATCAATATTTGAAACTAAAAGATTTCTCTTTTTCAGGCTCTTTTTGATAGTGCTATTCTGCCTTTAACATCATTCCTGCTTTGGCCATTGGTTGTAATTTTAATTCTCAAAGAGCAGAATTTACTTACTTCTCCTATTGGATCTGATCCTATTTTTATATTGTGATTGGTATCATTTCTGCTACATTTCATCACTTTGTCTTGCTTTGATTTATATTCAGTTCAAAATCTTCCTTCAGCATTTGTTCATGCCATTCAGTAACTTCTCAATATCTTCAGTCAAGTGCCATAAAAGTATCTTTGTTTTTTATTTTTATTTTTTATCTGCCCTTCAAGTATTAATCATAAAATCAGAATTGCTTCCCTTGCACCGCAGTTTTTCCTAAACCCAAACTGATCTTCAATCTCTCCTGCTGCTCTTTACATTCTTCTGTATATTACTCTGGTCAGTAATTTTGAAGCATGTGATGTTAGACTAATGGTGCAATAATTCTCACATTTGTTGGCTTGTGCTTTCTTCGGAGGTGTGTAGATGATTTTTTTATTAAAATTAGCTGGAATTTAGCTGTTTCATAACTTTTTGATATCAGCCTGAATAATGTTTTGATTTCTTCTTCTCCTAGGGATTTAAGAAGTTCTGCAGGAATCTCATCAATTCCAGTTGCCTTATTTGCTTATAAGCCATTAGAGCTCTATCAAATTCTGTCCTCAAAACAGGGTCTCCTAAGTCATCAATGTCGAAATTGCCTTCCTTTTCTATTACGCTATGGTTTAAGTCATCCCCGTCAGACAGTTTCTCAATGTATTCCTCCCAATGGTTAGCTCTATTGTCTGAGCTTAAAATAGGTCTCCCATCGGTAGCTTTAACGTTTACACCTCTTTTCTTCATTTTTCAAAAATTCTGTTTGATCTTCCTATATGCAGGATCTACTTCACCTACAACCATTTTCTTTTCTACTTCTTCACACTTTTCTTGAAGCCAGGATTTATTGAGCATATATTATTTTTTGTTTATAACAATATAATATGTTTTAATTTTAATGATATAGGTGTATTAATATAAAATATAAATTTGAATACAGCAGAGGCGTTCAAAGAGAAAAATCAGTTTGATATGATTTGCTGATGCAATTGTTCTTTTGGCAGAACAGACTGCAGATCTTGAGAAGTTACTGAATGTCATAAACAAAATACTAAAGGAAGATTTTGGACTAAATATAAACCAAAACAAGACAAAACTGATTGAAATGTAGCATAACTGATAGCAATAATAGGATTTTTCGCTGTTATAAGATTTCCATTCTTTCCTATTTTGTACTAACCTCTTCATCTCAACATACACCTTAAAACAACAACTTACATTTGACTGTTCCTTCCACTAATAAATTAACCAATTACTTTTGTCTCAGAATGTGACCCACCAGTCTGTCTCTTCTTTCTGTTAGACTCTTCCACAAACTTCTTTCATCACCCACCATTTCCAAAGCATATTCATTTCGAACTTTATCTGTCCACATAATCTTCAGCATCTGTCTATAACAACACACTTCAAATGTTTCTATTTTTTTCTTCTTTCTGGTATTCCTAAAGTCTATGCTTTGCTACCATAAAGTGGTGTGCTCCACACACAGAATTTTAAAAAGTTCTTTTTGAGTCATACATTAATATTTGAAGATTTCTATTTTCCATGAAGGCTCTTTTTGATAGTCCTATTTTGCTTTTAACATCATTCCTGCTTCAGCCATCAGTAGGTTGCAAAATTAAACTCTTCTATCACATCTGATCATATTTTTACACTTAACCTACTATTATTGCTATCATTTCTGCAACATATCATGAATTTTGTCTTGCTTTGCTTTATCTTTAAACCATAATTTTCGTTGATATTTCATTCAGTAACTTCTCAAGATCCTCAGATCATTCTGCTAACCGGACAATGTCATCAGCAATACCGTTTTTTTCCTCTTGGAACACTTATGTCAAATCTTTCTTTCACTTTCTTTATTGCTTGTTCCATATACAAGTTGAATATTAAGGGGGTAGACTAGACACTTGTCTCACGCCTTTTTTAACTGATACATGTCTCTCATGATTCTCTACTGTCATTACAGCCACTTGATACTTATATAAATTATAAAGTATTCATCTATCTCGGTATTTTAGACCTAACTTCTTTAATAAATTTAATATTTTGTCCCACCTAACATTATAAAAGCTATTTCAAAATCAAAAAACACCATAAAAGTATCTTTGCTTTTCTTGATCAACCATTAAGGTATTAATCTTAAGGCCAGAATCGCTTTTCTTGTATTGTGGTTTTTCCTAAACCCAAACTGATCTTCACCTATTTTCCCTTCTACTACACTTTACATTCTTCTGTATATTATTCTGGTCAGTAATTTTGAAGCACGCGATATTAGACTTAAGGTGCAATAATTCTCACATTTATTGGATTGTGCTTTCTGCGGAAGTGTGAAGATGATACTTTTATTAAAATCAGTTGGAATCTCCCCTGTTTCATAAATTTTTGATACAAGGTTGAATAATTTTTGGATTCTTTCTTCTTCTTGGGATTTATGAAGATTGCAGGAATCTCATTAATTCCAACTGTCTTATTTTACTTCAAATCATTTAAACCTCTATAAAATTCTGTCCTCACAACAGGATTACATAAGTGATCAATGTCTACTTCTTTTTTCAATATGCTGTTGTTCAAATCAATCCCATCATACAGTTTCTCCGAGTATTCCTTCGGTTGGTTAGCTCTAGTTGTTGGTAACATAATTGATATTGTTAATAGGTGTGTGTACTGTTTCACATAAATAGCAACTAACATGATATAATATGTAGTCTCAAATTACAGTGAAACTTATGATGATAACTGGTTGGTAAGAAAATAACTGGTTATTAGATGCTGGTAACAAGTGTATACACTGTTCCACATAATAAGTATTAATTAACTCAGGATTGTATGTGTAGATTACAGGAGATATAGGTTATACTAATGGGTTGTAGCTACCTTGTCAATATATAATAATATTATCAATTATATATTTATTATATTATTATATTATTTATTTATTATATATTTTGATTCACAATTTGGGTTCAAAAAAGGATCATCCATAGAAATGGCTATATATTCATTTTTAAATAACACATTTGAGGAACTGAATAATAAAATGAATCCTGTAGGAATATTTTGTGATCTTGCAAAAGCATTTGACTGTGTAAATCATGAATTACTTTTGAAAAAAATGGAATACTATGGTATTTTTGGGACCGCAGGTAAATGGTTTAAATCATACATTGAAAGCCGAATGCAAAAAGTTTCGATTTTTGATTCTAAAATAAGTAAAGATGCTTCATCAGACTGGGAGAAAATAAAACATGGAATTCCACAAGGCTCTGTCTTAGGTCCCCTCCTCTTTCTGTTATACATCAATGACCTTCCAGGAAATTTATCCGACATAGTTAAGAGTGTTTTATTTGCAGATGACACTAACCTGACTGTGCGTAAAACACCAAACAGTACTATTGAATTTAATGTAAATGAAGTACTTAGAGTAGTAGCAAATTGGTTTAAGGCAAATTCATTAAAATTAAATTTTGAAAAAAACACATTATATTAGGTTTAAAACAAAAAACTATGCACAGCCAGATATATGTATAAAGTATAAAAACAACACAATCTTAGAAACAGAGAGTATAAAATTTCTTGGTATTAAAATAGATCAGAAACTCTGTTGGCATGATCATATCACTACACTACTGACAAAGTTAAGTAGTGCCACCTTCGCAATACGAACACTTTCACTAACAGCAGATCTAGAATTAATGAAACAGGTGTACTCCTCATATTTTCATTCAGTAATGTCATATGGCATAATTTTTTGGGGAAACTCTTCACAAAGTAAAAAAGTTTTCATAGCACAGAAAAGAGCTATTAGGTTTCTGTGTAGGGTAAAACCAAGAACTTCTTGCAGACAACTCTTTAAGAAACACAATATTCTTACAATGTATTCTCAGTATATATATTCTCTCATGAGCTTTGTCATAGAAAATTTTAACCTGTTTACACCTAATTCACAGGTACACAGTTTCAATACAAGAAACAGAAATAACTTGCATAAAACACAAACATCTCTGTCATTAGTACAAAGAGGAGTTAATTATTCTGGGATACATCTGTTTAATAAACTACCTAATCGTATAAAACAGCTTTCAGATAATAAATATGTATTTAAACAAAAACTTAGAGATTATCTTATTGGCAACTCCTTCTACTCCATTCAAGAATTTGAAGAAAATAATTAATTGTACTCATTATGACATTTGCAAAACTCAGTTGCAAAAATGTATGTTTATTATTATTTCTTGTATTTGTAAAATATGTATGTATATATATTTACTATGATAGGACTCATATTATGTGTATATGTATCAACAATGACATGTTTCACATCCCAGAGGTACTTCCTCAGCAGGGATCCATGGAACAAGATTGATAAATAAATAAATAAATAAAATAGTAATATTGACATTAAAAATAAGTGTATGTACTGTTCCACATCCCCGAGATTATTCTCACATGGGATCAAAGTGAACATATCTATCTATCTATCTATCTTCTGAGCTTAAAATAGGTTTCCCACCAGCAGCTTTAATGTTTATGCATGTTTTCTTCATTTCTCAAAAAAAAAAAAAAAAAAAAAAACTGTTTGATCTCCTTAAATGCCACATCCACTTAACCAAACAACATTTCCTTTTCTACTTCTTAACACTTTTCTTTGAGCCATTTTTCTATTGCTTTTTTGTATTTCCTGTTATTTGATTTCTAAATTACCTGTACTGCTCTCTTTTTGCTTCATCCTGAGAATTTTTGTGTCTTCTCCTCTATTCCAACAGCTCCAAAATTTCTTCTATGATTTACTTCTTAGACCTATGTGTACCATTTCTGAAAATTTTTCTCTTGTGTTAGACTGTTTTAATTTATTCAATTCCAGTCTGTTCTGCTTGTATGGCTTCTCTATTCTCTTGAATTTTAACCTGCACTTCATAACAATCGCTTTATGGTCAGATTCTATGTCTGCTCCTGGCTATGCTTTATAATCTAGAACATTATTCCTGAATCACAGTCTGACCATGACATAATCTAGCTGATTTTTACCCGTATTCCCTGGTCGTTTCCAGGTGTATTTCCTTCTTGCATGATTTTTAAATATGTTTTCACCATGATTAGTTTACATCTTTAACAAAATTCTAATAACCTGCCTCCTCCCTCATTTCTTTCTCCTAGACCAAAACTTTCTATATTATACCCCTCTTTTCCTTCTTCCACTACTGCATTCCAATCAACCAAAATTATTAGATTTTCCTTTCCCTTCACATATTGGATTATTTATTCAATTTCAGCCTATATTTTATCTATTTCTTCATTATCTTCCTGTGACACTGGAATGTACACTTGTACTAAAGTGGTTGTGGCAGACGTAGTTTCTAACTTCATCAAAATAATCCTGTCACTAAACGATTTATAATAACTGACCTGTCTCCTTACTCTCTAGTTCATTACAAATCCTAGAGTGCTCTGATGGCTGAGTGGTTAAGGTGTCTGGCTGGGGAGTGAAAGGCCCCCAGTTCGAATCCCTGTCTCAGTGGGGATTTCCTTAGGCCCTTAACCCAGCCTTCACCTCTGGCACAGCTTGCTGTGTAATGTGAAGTACGTTAGAACGCTTCCATGGTTTGGATTCCACGTTGGACTGTAGGTCCCCTGTATCCGGTAAGTTTGCCGGGTTAGGTTAAGGCAGCTATGACAAGGGCGGAATTTGCAGTGAATAGAAACCTTGTCACCAGATCATTCCAACCACACAGAATTATTATTATTGTTATTATAGATTACAAATCCTACACCAGTAACACCACTGATAGCTTTTGTGATAATTATTCTGTGTTTGCCAAACCACAAATACTGTGCAACCTTCCACTTATTCTCACTAATCCAAACGGCATGTAATGTAAGTCATTTAATCTTACATTTTATGTTTTCTAATCTACCTGCCCTATTCAGACTTCTAAAATTCCACACTCTGGCTCATAGAAAGCTTCTATCCATTCTGATGACTTCTTCCTGAGCAGTCCCCACCTGGAGATCTGACTGAGGGATTATTTTACCTCTGGAATATTTTACGCAGAAAGAAGCCATCATATGATAAGTAATTTGAGAGGATTACATGGCCTCAGGATACTCTGAGGGTTTCTAATGTAGTGTTCTTACCATTACTTTCTGCATCCCCATGCTGTTGATCATTTCTGACTCATTCGCCTTTAGGAGCCATTTCCAATCCCAAGGGCAAGTGGGTGCCCTGGAACACTCCCTGCTCTTCCGCCCTCCTTTTGGAGGCCATTGGCAAGAACAGAACAGAGTTATGAGAGAGGAAGGCATAAGGGAATACTTGAAACAACTAAACAAGGAATTAATAATAGCAAACAAGGTGGCTAAAGATGGGTTTATGAAAAATATTATTGTTGCAGAGGGACCATTGATTGATGTATCTAGAAATTTATATGGCTATGTTACAACATGAGGGGAAGGTATGGTGTTGAGAAAATTATAGATAAGATTGGAGAAGAAGTAAATGAGGATTTATAAAAGTAACTGGTTTAGTTAGACCATTAGGGACTATGACTCAGGAATGGTAGGTTGTAAATCGGAGAATGATATTATCCACTAAATTAGAAATGAGCAGACTAAAAACTTTTAAATTCATCTTGAGGATATTATGAAAGAACTAAGAAAGCTAAAAAATCATAAAGGGATTGGTGCAGAAATATTACTATGTATATCTTAAAGATATCAGGATGTGACATTATACCTTATCCTGAAATGTTATCTAAGTTAAATTTAATTTCATTTAATTGAAATGGAGCTGGTGTTGATTTCCCTATACACCATTTCCCCCCTTTCCTGTATCTGCCTATTTTTGTTTTCTATAAATTACAATTTTAAATTCTTTCAGTGTTTTTGGTAAATTATTCATAATTTCTCTTGGTAACTTATTCCAATCCCTGACCTCCTTACCTACGAAAGATAATCATTCCAGATACTTGCTGCTTACCAGAGGACTGGTAAAAGTGTGATAGTCATACTGGTCCATAAAAAAGGGGGGGGGGAGGTCACAAAGAGGATAAAAAATAATGGGCCATTCAGTTTGATATTAGTGCTATTGACATCAATGAGAGGTAAAATAATGGAGAGATTTGTATGCAACAACATCAGACATCTCTGTGAGAAATGTAGGCAGTTTTCAAGTCGGGAACATGGATTTAGGTAATGATATTCATGCAAAACTCAGTTAGTATGCTATATTGGATAATGGAAACAAAGAAACTGCCACTAGGCACTGAAAATGAGATAGGATAGGGAAAAATAAACAGATACCCCTCACTTACCACAGATGAAGGCAGGAGGATGAGACGAACACTTAAAAACACAAAAACATAAATAAGTTGCACAATATTTCGACATGAGTCTTAATCATGTGAGAGGTGAGACATATGACAGGGGGAAAGATGTGGTCACCTAACCGGCCACGTGATTCATGTGACGGATTGGGATGTGACCACATCTTTCCCCCTGCAGTATGTCTCCCTTCTCATATGATTAAGACTCGTGTCGAAATATTGTGCAACTTGTTTACGTTTTTGTGTTTTCATGTGTTCGTCTCACCCTCCTGCCTTCATCTGTGGTAATTGATTGGTATATGATTATTTTTCCCTATCCTATCTTATTTTTAGTGTGCTATATGCAAGATATTTCAGATGAACTGGAGAAGGGAGGTCAAAATTATTGTGTATCACTAGATCTTTCAAAGGCTTCTGATGGAGTGAGACATAAAATGGTGTTAAATTAGGTAAAAACTACTGGAGTGTCTAAAAAAAGTGAATTTCTGGATAGAAGAATTCTTAATATGTAAAAAGCGAAACGTTAGGGTAGCAAATGCAGCATCAAAAGAAGTGGGTGTCCCACACGGTAGTCTACTGGGACAATCACTGTTTTTTATTCCAATGACTGATTGTGTTGATAATTTGCTAAATTAGATTGTTTGGAGATAATATGAATTTTATATAATAGGATCAGAATGGTAGAGGACTGTGTATAGCTGCAAATGTGATCTGGGTAGGTCAACATGGGATGAAGACAAATGCCAAGGAGAGTCAGTTTATTAGATACACAGATATAAAACTAAAGGTTGAATGTGATTATAAGGTGGGGAAAGAATTGCTTGTTGAAGACTTGACATTACATTTGATAACAAGTTTAATTGGGCAGGTGGTAGGAAAAGGTTTCAAAATTCTGCACTAGTTGCAGAGAGTGATGAGGGGATGTACGAGAGAAGTGAGGGAGTTGGGTTACAAAATTTTGGTCAGACCATTGCTCGAATATGGTAGTATAGTATGGGACCCTGATTTTATGTATCAAATACAGGAGTTGGAGAGGGTGCAAAAAAGAACTGCTAGATTTGTTTCTGGAAATTATCGCAGAATGCAATCAGGGACGGATATGGTAAAGGAGCTGTAATGGATTCATTGCAAGACAGGAGGAGGATGAGGCGGGTCATGGAAGTGTACAGGGTGTATACCGGCGATGAGGCATGGAAAGATATTGGAGTAGGTATGAAAAGTAGTGCATGGAAGGGAAAAGATGACCATAACCACAAGCTGGCACTCGATTTCAGGCACAAGGGTGTGGGAAGATTCTCATTTTCAGGTAAGGGTGTCAGGGATTGGAATGAATTACAAAGAGAAAATATGTAATTAAATTTAATTTAATTGTGATGCAGGATAAGGTCCGGTGATAATTAACCCTCACAACCATTTTTCCCCTTTTCTGTACCTGCCTAATTTTGCCTCTACAAATTTCAACTTTAAATTCTTTCGTCATTTTTTGTAAATTGAAGAAATTACCAAGAATAATGAACAAGAATTTACCAAAAACGCTGAAATAATTTAAAGTTGAAATTAGTAGAGGGCAAAAGTAGGTGGGAAAAATAAACAAGAAAAATGAGTGAATAGGGAAATTGCTACTGGTGCATGTGCTCCATCGCAATTAAATCAAATGAAACTTCATTTCTGTGTCATCATCTGCATCATTATTTAAGACTGATAACTTTCTCAGAATTGTATGTAGACAAAATTCTATCATCATAGGACTAATGGCGAAAAACATTTTTTTTTGTTTTTGCTTATTGTTTTATGCCTTTGCCATCGACGTAATTAGAGACTGGGAAGGACGGGGAACAAGGAACAGGAAGGAATTCTGCCATGGTATTTTATAGGAACCATACCGGAATCCGCGTTTAATGATTTCGGGAACCATGGAACCTGCGTTCTTCCGAATGCGAGGCTCATCCTCCACGCTCATTGACGACGTACGGGACGGTTAAAGTTAGTTCGACCACGGGGACTCGACCGAGGTAGCCAGTAGTCCGGAGCCTAGCTCAGCGCAGCAATGTTGCTACCTCGACGACGGATCTGGAATACAAATAGGATGGCTTGGTTTGGCAGCTGGCTGGAGCCAGACGGGATTGCGGTGCTCCGCGATACCTCGTCACTGGACACAGTCCAGCCTGCGGGGATACCCTCCGTCTCTGCCAGAGGTATTACAGCACACAGTGGCCCATTATCTGTCAGAGATGTTAGTGCAACCAACGGCCAATTATCTCTGCACGGGATTCATCTGTGGCTTACATTTCCAACAACAAACGAAGTTCTACTAAACTAAATCAAAATAAGGAGCAACATTACACTTTTAAAATTTTCCATACGTAAAAACTGATATAATAATTACAATAAGTTTAGATATTATCCTCAGATAATTTCTTCATGTCTGTTTTATGTCATTCAAATGAATTTACCAGTTAAGAGTAGAGTAAATTTGATTTATTAATACTAAATGATTACTTACAGCTTTTCTTTTTGAGGGACAATTGCATATTTTTATAACAAACGAGTGTGACATTCAAAACCTCTCCTAACATTTGTGACAGTCCACTTGTGCCTTGATGATTATATTGATTCATCCATATAAACGGTACAAATTGTGTAATTGATAAGAGAATAAGAAGCGGAGTTGCAGACAAAATTTAGTAACAATACTACTAGTATAGAGGCGTTTTAGATGGACCAGCGAAAAAAAATTCATACAAAAATATTACATGTTGTCATCATGTGCTAGTTCTGAACATGAAAGAACTACTTTACTCAGCAATTTACCTTAAGCCACTGAAATTACGCCACAGTAGACTTTGGAACGTCCAGGTCTTGTAATCGTGTAGGTTATTGTGTTCTAAAAAAATAACCCACCATACTTTTTTTTTCCTTCCTTGATACTTCTCCATGAACTCTTTTCCTCTCCAAAACATATTCAGATCGTTTTTTGACTGTACATTTAATTTTCAGCGCCATTCTGTGGCTCAAAATTGCTAACTCTCCAGTTTCCATTTCTTCCTATATTCGCAACGTTTAAGTCTAAATTCATACATAATCACCTGATTGACGAAGAATATGTTATTAAAGGCGTTCAAATAGTACCTTTGACATCATTGCCAAGGTGAGCCAGGAAGCCAGTTGCACTGCATAAGAAGTTAAATTTCAATTGGCCGTTTAAATTCGCGTCTGTCGTTGACGTCTAACAAAATTACTTATAAGACGAAATGAGTTTCAACGTGCTTCACGCAGTTAATAGAAGCTTTGCCGAACGACAATTATTATAACGCCAATAGAATCACTGAGTGTGGTGGGTTAGTGGTAACGCTCTGGCCTCGCATTCGGGAGGACGCAGGTTCGAATCCCCTTCTAGACATCCAGATTTTGGTTTTGCATAGTCTCCCCAAATCACTCCAGATGAATGCCGGGATGTTTCCTTCAAAAGGCCATGGCCGAATTCCTTCCCGTTCCTTGTCCCCAGTCCTTTCCCGCATATAATGGCATCGAAAAAAAAAACAGTTAATAGAAGTTCTAGTTCTTTGCTAGTGTAATAGTTCCCTGTTCAAATACTTTGATGAAATTCGTTTTTATACTAGTCACATGATTAGCGTTTCATTGCATTATAGTCTACCAATCGTAGGTGCAGTAAATTCGAGTTGTTTCAAAGATTGACAACATGAATATAATTAATTGTTATGTCTTAAAGTGATTCGCGTTATGAGAATGAGTAATGATAATAGTAATAGAAGAAATTTCACGGATCATCAACCTCAACATATAATATTCTGTTGTTTTACACGCTTTATGGCCAAGTCGCCAGAATTTTTTATTTATTTTAAATCAACGATGTACAACATCAATAGGACCCATTCTGTATAAGACTGGAGGTTTTCTCGGCGTAGAAAATGAATAAAATTTTCTCGGGTAACTATCCGAGTTAGTCCATCGATTAAACATGACGTTTCGGCGGTCACAACTCTGCCGCCATTGTCAAGTCACTCTCTAGTTACCCGAGAAAATTTTATTCAGGAATCATTCTGTTTCAGAAAGTGGTGTGAATACACGCTGTAACCTGCGGACTTGATTCAGAACAAGATCTCATAAATTTAATTTAGTTTAAATGCTATGGAGCGCTTGCTCCTGTGGCAATTTCTCTACACATTCATTTTTCCATTTCCTTTCCCAACATACTTATTCCCACTACTATTTTCAACTTTGGATTCTTTTTGAGTTTTTGATATTTACTGAATTTCTCTAGGTTATTTTTTCCCAATCCCTGACCCCAACCTGCCAAAGAAAATCTTCTCACACCCTTGTGCCTGAAATGGAGTGCAATTTATGGTCAGGGTCATTATTTCCTTTCCATGAACCTCTCCTAATTAATACAGCAATATTTTTCCATACCTCATCACCGATATATGCCTTGTACACTCCCACGACTTTCTTCACTCTCAATCTGTCTTCCAATAAATCCCATTCCAGCTACTTTATCATATCACTTTAAGGCCCCCTACTGCTTGTGTTCTGCGGTAATTTCCAGAGACAAATCTAGCAGTCCTTCTTTGCACACCGTCTAAGAGCTGTATTTATATCCAAAATGTGAGTCCTATACTACACTATCATATTCAAGCAATGGTACGACCAACGTTTTGTAACCAAATTCCCTTACTTCTCTAGTACATCCCCTCAGCCCTCTCTCCAGCAAGCGATGGATTTTGGAACCTTTTCTTCATAACTGACCAATGTGTCCTGCCCAGTTGAGTTTGTTACCAAATATTATGCCGAGATATTTACACTTTAAGTCTTCAACTAGCAATCCTTTTCCCGCCTTAATACCGTAATGAATCTTTAGTTTTTTTATCTGTGTACCTAAAAATGTGACTCTTCTTTGCACTTATCTTCATCCCCCATCCTATCTAGATCACCCCGCAGCTGTTCAGTCTTTTACCGTTTTGATTCTGTTATATAGAATTATGTGTTCTTCAAACAACATAACTTGTGATAGTAATCCACCAAACAGTTATTCATTAGAATGACGAATAACAATAGTTCCAATACGCTACCCTGTAACACTCCTATTTTCACTTCCATTTCTTTGATACTGCATTTCCTACTCTTATTTTTGCTTTCTACCTTTTATAAATTCTTCTATATAATAAATCTCCAATAATTTCTATTTTATTTAGCTCCATTCTGTAGCTCACTGTACCAAAAGCCTTTGAAAGATGTAGATTTGACCATTTCAGATATCTTGCATATAAGCTACTATTCTTTGTCAGTAAACAACCACGAGATTTCGCCTACTTTTACAAGAACCATTTTTGTACGATGTACTGTTCTTTACGGTTGGTTTGCGTTTTAAAACATATTGGACCATTATAGAAATGTAACAGTTTGTTTTAACAGCGAAATCTATGCACAGGGAGTGAAAACATGTCTCGCTGTTGCTAGCCTGTCAACTGGGGCGGGGCGTGACGTCAGCAATACGGACTTGGTGACAAAGTAGAATATTGACCGGTATCGACACCATTGATCCACCCGCCAAACCGTCATATTGTAGGTCATGCCTCGACAGAGGGGAATACGAAAACCTTTGGAGCTCTCTCGACATAATACGGTCAGACAATTTTGCGCCTTCTGTCGCTGATGTGGAAATGATTGGGGTCACGACAGAACGCGGATGCCTAGCTTAAGTCCATTCCAAAGCTGCCTTCCTGATATACTCCCAGCAAGAACCACACCACTGGGACAGGTGTATGATTACAGTAGCCCCCAAGAGATCTCTGTGAGTGGGACCAGAAAAACACACTTAGAGGTAGGACTGTATTTATCTCTGGCAAGCCTACCGCACTGTTTGAACAGGCCTCCTATACGGCGACGGAAAGACATTCAATAAACAAGGCCTGGACAGCGTATTCAAAGCTGCCGATGATAACGTATACTTATCTTGGATGAGGAAAATAAAAGGTATATGAAGAAAATAGTATTTTTAAATTTAGGTTTATATTGCCTTAAATACATACGTTTTCGTACTGACATAACTAGCTATTAATTTTTAGTTTCTTTTCAGATTCTGATAACTAGTACCTCATCCGAAACCTAGATTAATAAATAAATGAAAAACTAATTTATAGTTAAATTTAAGGACGCTCTGTTTCTCTCTTCCCGCCATTTGAAAGCAGAAATGGTGGAAAGAGAAGCAGAGGGAAACTTTTTTTTTTTTATTTTTTTTTTTTTTTTTGTTTTAATTTGAGAGATGTTAACGTGCATAAAAAACTTTTTAATTTCTGCTTGTGGAGCACAGCATTTTATGGTAGCGAAGCATAGACTTAAGGAATACCAGGAAGAAGAAAAATTAATGCCCTTGAAATTTGTTGCTATAGGAGTATGGTGAAAATTAAGTGGGCAGACAAAGCACGAAATGAAAATGTTTTGGAAATGGTGGTTGAGGAAAGAAATTTGTGGAAGGTTCAGATACAGGATGGTGGGATTGGTTAATTTGTTAGTGGAGGATACAGTCAAAGATAAGAACTATAGAGGAAGACAGAGATATATGAAGCAGATAGTTTAGAATGTTGGTTGAAAGGGGTATGTTGAAAGGAAGAGATTAGCGCAAGATAGGAAGCGATGGAAGATTGCATCAAACCAGTCGACAACAACAAAAAGACAAAGAGAGAGAGACAGAGAGCATACATTCCGTGATTCGTTTCATCATAATCATTAATAGGGCGTTTCGAAATTAATTATGTACTGTATAAGAGCGTTCCGTTCACTTAATTGTATATTTTACTCGAAATAAAATATCTCCGTTTACTTTTAATCTACCGACCAAAAATAAGTATTGGTATACTTTATTACAGAAATGATCAGGAACTCTAAGAAGGACGAATATGACAAAATTTTAAGGTCTCCATTTTTACCAATTTGGTTACGGGACACTACAAAGTAAGACATTAACCACTGAAATGAAGAAAGGAAGTAAAGTAGCGGGAATAATTCAAAATGGTACAGAAAACACGTGTTCCTTTTTACGGGTTTCACAGTTTCGTCCCACTGCGGTTTCGCGTTTGTCTCCCCCCTCCATTAACCTTGTCGTAAAGCAGGAGCTTTATAGCGGTTTATGAGACAGCACGTTCCGTCTACAGATCTTAGAACAAAGCTCCAGGATACTGCACTTAGCAGTCCTCATAGATCTAGATCAACTCCAAAGCTCTACGACACTCCATAAATTTGAGTGAGAAGAAGCGGTATGACAAATAAAACCATGACGAATGCATGTTCCGCGAATAAATAAATTCATTTAGTGGCATAAGAAATATTTGTGACCACCAAATTTTTGGGTTTGGTAGCCAAGGTCTAGAAGTTTCTTATAGATGGTGTGGATAATTAATATAATTATGTCGATTTCGTAGTGTCCTATGTTACTTCAGTTATTCAGGAAGTAAGAAAAACCCCGTTACATGGAAGGCGTGCGTGGTTAATAACAAAGTTTTAATGTGCATACCGATAACAACCTAAGTTGTGATAAAAAAAATACCTGTGTTAGTACTAAAACACCGCTCTTCCCTTTATTTTTTCGTTAATTCTTCCACAACAGGCACTGAGAGGAAAACAGAATACACAATGATTAAAACAATGAGAAAGTATACATCGCATCTCTGGCTGGCATTATAGCGATTTTTTTTATCTATGCCCTCCAACAAAGCCCGTGAAAAATGAAAATTTTTATTGTTATGAGATAAGATTCTAAGGAAAGCAGAGTTTCGTAAACGGGTAACGATTACTTACTTTTTTGATATATTTCGTGATTTCTTACTTGTCTTGTATACTTTCTTTGAGTTTTTAATAAACTTTCCAGTTTTTTATCTTGTGTCAAAAATTCTTATTTATGTTGTGAACTGGTTCTAATAACTGATTCATAGAAAATATCACATCAGGTTCTCCTATCCTTAAATTAATTTATGCATTAATCGTTGTAAACCAACAAATAGTAACGGGTAAGTTTAAATAAGCGTTACATATATCTCTGCCTCACATTATAATTCTTTTATCTTTGTGTGTAGTTACCATGGAGGAAGGAATTATATGGAGGAGAAGTGACGTTAAATCGGTGAAGCAAGCACTAAACTCTCCCGCATGGTGGCAGCACCGGCAGCGACCATATGGCGCTTCCCAACAATTAAGGTGTTCGCATTGTGGTAGATGCAGTGATTGTTTCATTTAGTATTGTGTATAAGTGTTTAAAAATGCCAGCTTGTGTTGCGTACGGTTGCACAAATAGGCCAGACAGGAAAGAACCTGGAATATCATTTCATAAGTAAGTTGAATTGTAATTATCGTTGTTGAAGTGAGCGGTAGACACCGCAAACTTTGCAGCACGTCTATAAATATTTAGTCATAGCTCTCAATGGGATGACTTTGTTCTCAAATTTTTCTTGGTGTAGTGTAGAAAATCAGCAAACTTGCTATTTTGCACATAATAGACTAGCATTATTTTTTAACGAGTGTTTAAAATGAGATTTAAAGGGGCGTGTTTTACTTCGCGATTCAGTGAATTTACTATTACGATTTCTTTCGTCACGTTGCTGATTATACTGACAATGGATGATGAAATTAACTGTTATGTGAGAAGCTGTGAGTTTTATTAATTTTTTAAATAGCTATTTCAGGCCATTGACTTAGGTTATTTTTAAAGCTTCATATAAGACTTGTTTCTGTTTGTAAATACGTCTATACCTATTTTTACCGATTTTGAAATCTTTCTAATCTATTTCTTGCAGAAATAAAAATGGGCTTCATAAATAAAGAAGTTATTGACCTTTGAACAAAATCAATTTGGGGAATGTGTTTCTAATTTAGTCTTTTTTTTTTGTACAACATTCTCCCCCCCCCCCCCCCCCCGTATCTAAATCTAACTGAGAGATAATTTTTTTACAATTGTCCTAATAAGTAGGGCTGTGAAATTAGACAACACATCTTGATCAAGAGAATGTTCATTAAGGTGACAGAATAAACATTTTATTTCTGGTACCAGCCTACAAAATGTCTGGGTTGCTCATCCCTAGAGTGGGTCCTCTTACTTTTTTTTCTGGTCTAGGACACATTTCAGACTAACCACAAGTGGTAGTAATAAAACTGAAATATCCATTCTGCATGTCAACCATGTAATCATTGTGGCTTTGACAGAATTAATTTTTGGTCCAGCCTGCATCCAAACCTAAACCCCTCAATTTGGATGTTGTATATCCCCCAAACTAAGCAAGATATCGAAAAAAATTATTCCTTATTATCGAGTTTTTTCGTCGTGTTACATAAGAATCCATCATTAAATTTGACTTTTGCGAAATTTTTTTTCTGCATTTCAACTCAAGACACCTCACTTTTGAGACAGTATATCTCGAGAACTAGGTGAAATTTCGAAAAATTTTACTCTTTATTTTTTATTTGTCTCGTCTTTTTAAATAAAAATTCATCATAAAATTTGACTTTGAATAATTTTTTCTTCTGAATTTCAACCAAAACCATTTCACATTTGAGACAGAATATCTCGAAAACTAAGCAGGATATCAAAAAATTTTATTCTTCATTTTTTATTTGTCTCATCGAGTTACATAATAATCCATCACCAGATTGCGGCGTCACGTTTATCCTAGAGTCCCCTTGAGGTGTTTGTACATATTCCCCGTGTTTGTTGGGAAGCGGTCAAGCCCCCACCACTCCGGCCATGCCCCCCCACTCCTCCGCCGGCCTGCTTCACTCCCATGCGTGGTAAAGGTCTCTTGCGTCGTCTCCATATTATTCCTTCCTCCATGGTAGTTACTTTCTGAACAGATAAATTGTCTCTGACAGATAGTAGCCTTTTAGCTGGCTTTGCAGTTGCACTTCCTTTTAATGAAAATAAGATCAAATTCAATTATTCATTTGAAATTTCCTGGTTAGCGAATCAGTGCTGTCATTGCTCGCCGAACTGTTCGGTTCACGTATTGTCTGTAAGCAGGACGCATTATATTAGGGTGGAGTAAGACTTGAATTCCTAACAGTGTATGCATGCAAATCAGTAATTGAGTAAATTTAATTCCAATAACAGAAAATGTATACAATAATTATTCTTCTATTTCTCTTCACCCATTAGCTCGGTGAGTATTTTTTCTTGGAAAATCTTAACTACATGGTTTTCCTTCACCCTTCCCACAGACGTAAGTGTTTTTACGTGTTAATCTGGACGCCATTCGTTTATACCAATAACATCGGCACGAACTTTGAATCAAATTTCAACCTGGCTCTGTATTCGTGTAGACGTCGTAACAATTCATATTTTCTAACCGTATGTTAGGGCGTTGCGCGTTTCTCAATCTACATCTACATTTCTACTTTGCAATTCACAAAATCGTGGATGGCAGGGAGTACTATGCAAGCAAAATATCTCTACGCGTTCAAATGGTGGATCGGATAGCACGATGACATAAAAAATTCTTATAGGCTAAGCATCCGCGCGACACCTATTGTCTTTAATATTCTCTCTCCTGCCATTGCAATCCGTTATCTCGGTGGAAGAAGTATTTTATCAGGTCCTGGTGGCTCAGTTGTTAAGGTTTCTGGCTATAGATCAGAAGGACCCTGGTTCGAATCCCTGTCTCGAGGGGATTCCGAAAGTCCATAACCCGATCTTCACTTCTGTGTAATGTGACGTAGGCAGAATCCTTTCGTGGTTCAGATTCCCCATCAACTGTAGGTCCCTTTTACTCGGCAGGGTTACCGGGTTACGTTAATGTGGCTACGTTAGGGACGGAATGAGCAGCCAATAAAAACCGTCACCAGGTCATTACGACCACATGAGTCTACCGTACTCGTAAATGACAGGTGTTATTCACATGTACGCCAAAAAATTCAAACTAAACCTACGCCGTCTGTCTGTCAAGCCCAGTCTATGTATCAATGCTGTGACGCTTTCGTAAGGACTACGGCAAGCAGTTACGAATCGGGCGGCTCTTCTCTGTCAATCAATTCCTTGCGACGTGAATCCCAAACGGCACAAAAATGTCTAATGTGGATGCACGTGAGTTTTGTACGCTATCCCTTTTGAATGAGCGTTAAATTTCAAAATTCGATTTATAAACCGCAAACTAGAATTAGCACAGAAGCTACGTGCCGTTCCCATTTCATTTTGCTTTGTACTGTTGGCCCAAATACTTCAGCAAATCAAACACGTTAATAACTGTTTATTTTGTACTCCTGAACTAACACATTCTTTTTTCCTTGCATTTTGGCAATTTAATGTAAGTTGCCCATTGATCGTACAGAGCGTGGCGGATGAGTGGTGACGCTATGGTCTCGCATTCAGGAGGATGTTGCTTCGAATCCCTGCCCGGCTATCCAGATTTCAATTTTCCATGGTTTCCCGAAACCATTCCATGCAAACGCCTGCATAGTTCCTTTGAAAGGTCATGGCCGACCTCTTCCCGTTCCTTACCCGCCCAAGTTAAGGAACTGAACAAGCTCCTTTGAGGCCCTACACCAGCCCTCTTCGGCTTCACCTGAAAAGGAATGCAATCTTAAAAAAAAGGTTCTGTTAGGGAAATTCATATTAATAATTTGTTTACTTAAATAGAAAAATTCGAAATTTTTGGAAACCGAGAGTGGTGGGTGAATGGTTAACGTTCTGGCCTCGCATTCGGGAGGACGGCGGTTCGAATCCCCGTCCGGGCATCCAGATTTGGGTTTTCTATGGTTTCCCCAAATCATTCCAGGCAAATGCCGGGATGCTTGCTTGAAAAGGCCAAGGCCGATTTTCTTCCCGTTCCTTGTCCCTACTCCCATCCCGCCTCTAATGACCTCGACGTCGACGAGGCGTAAAACCATAAGTAAAAAAATAATAATTAAATTAACTAGTAGCTACGTTACTCCAGTCATCTCTTTATAAAGATGGTGTAAAGCTCAGCTCTTTTCGTAGCTCTGTCTGAACACAAATCCAAAAGGTGGCCTGGAAGAAATGGGATCTGTGTCACTCCCTCTGTTGCGACCATGACGACATGAATTTCCGATACTCGCTGAGAGTAAAAGCGAGTGGTATGAGCCAACCAGTCCCCTGCAGGCGTCACAAAGTTGCAGATAAATCGTGGTGAGTGTCGATGCGAAAACCTGTTAAACGCGCGCGCTCGACCTTCATCCGAAATGTGTGTCCCCTCAAAGAGAACACGCACATTCCCAAAGACCGAAAATTGTTTCACACATTTTTGTAGAAAGAGCAACGGGGCACCGAATTACATCAGGGCGAGAAGTGAAAATCCGTGTTTTCCCTGCGGGCACTTCCTTTCACCTACCCGGGATCACTTCCCTCCATACGCTAACGAACGAACGTACGAGTGAATGGAAAAGTGGAAAGCCGTGTATATGAGCGCCTCTAGTGCCTCTGTGATCCTAGCGGCTACATTTCTGGCGTGTCGAGACTGAGCTGTTGATTCGAAGGAAACATGAACACACTGCCTGGCCAATTCCCTACGCCGACGTATCGATCGAATTTAGCATTATCCTTATAGACCCTCGCTGCTTCTGTCAAACGTGAAACAAATCTTTGAAGGAAGCTTTGAACAGTAGCTTAGTATGCAATAAGCATAAATGTCATAGCGTTTTAGTCCAACTTCGTGTGACGCAATTTTCAACGAGTAAAAATATAGTCGTCAAGCTCCGATAATAATAATTATTATTAATTTTAATTGCGAAGGAGCTAACGCTATGGTGGCAATTCCCTAGTCATCTAATTACCCCCTTTTATTATTTTTTTTATTTTGTTAAATTATCTTTTATAATTGTAGTGTAAAATTTCTCACCAATTTACTTTTAAGATTTAGATTTTTTAATTTTAAATTCCTTAAGCGTTTTTGGTAAGTTATTCATCACTTCACTTGGTAGTTTTTTCCAATCCCTGACACCTTACCAATAAAATAAAATTTTCTCATTCTCTTGTGCATGAAATCGTGAGCCAGCTTATGTTTTTTTTTTTTTTTTTTACTTATGGCTTTACGCCTCGTTGACGGCTAAGGTCATTAGAGGCGGGATGGGACTTGGAACTGGGGACTGGGGACAAGGAAAGGGAAGGAATTCGGTCATAACCTTTTTAAAGAAACCATCTCGACATTCGCCTGGAGTGATTTGGGGAAACCATTGTAAACCCAAATCTGGATGCCCGGACGGGGATTCGAACCCGCGTCCTCCCGAATGCGAGGCCAGAACGTTAACCGTTCACCCACCACGCTTGGTCAGCTTATGGTCATGGTCGTCTCTTCCCTTCAATGCAATATTCCTAATTCTTTGACCAATAACCCTCCAAGCACCATCACCAATATATGGCCTGTACATTCCCAGCACTCTCTTCACCCTCCTCCTTTCCTCCAATGACTCCCAACCTAGCTCCTTTATCATTTCAGTTACTGACTGTGTCCTGCATTAATTTCTACATACAAATCTAGTTGCTCCCTTTGCACACCCTACAATTCCTTTATTTGATAACCAAAATGTGGGTCGCAAACCACACAACCATATTCAATCAATGGTCTGACCAAAGTTGATCTGTAAGATGCTTAAAGTGCTGTTCCAGATCGCCATGTAAATGCCATCACCCTGGCTCCACTGACGATGCCCCACACCATGGGGGCGAGGCGCGTATGGAAATGGGGAGGGCAGTAGCATCAACAGTTGTTTCCAGACGGAGTTTTGATTTATAATCTATTGACTCTCCTTTTATATGGTGACAGTTGAACAAGGAACGGGAATAATTCGGCCATGGCCTTTCGAAGGAAGCATCTCGGCATTCGCCTGGAGCGATTTGGGGAAACCATGTAAAACCCAAATCTGGATGTCCTGACGGAAATTCGAACTCGCGTCCTCCCGAATAGGACCACTCTCGGTGATTGGCATCTAACCCAGGAATTTCGTGCATAATCAGTTTACTAGGAACTGTGTACTGCTACCTCTCTTAATGTGTCGCTGAGGTCCCGACGATGAAAATTTTTTCCGTCACCGGGACTCGAACCAGATAATCCCATGGTGCAACCCGCTCAGCCAAAGTGGCGAGTACAGTGGACATTACGAGTCGTCAGATATTGTGTCTCAAAATGTAGTTGAGGTTTCGTAGTAATGTTCTGGGTAGCGGCGATTCTTGTGTTTCGTGCTGTGGCGGGCAGCTTCTCTCGTGGCGCCGTGCAGGCGAGCTCGGCCGGCAATCTAATGGAATTCCTGAGTCCTGCGAGACAGCTGCTGTGTAAATAGCGGCCCGGGGCGTCTCAATATTGGCCCACGTACCCCGCCAGCCAGCCAGCGCTGTTTATCGACTGCCATCGAGGGCAGACAGGGCGCGCTAATGCACGCCGGAAATCCGGTCCGGAAAGCACATTGCTACAACAACTTCTCGTTTCCGATACGGCCCTGGGAAATGCGCCCGGTACACCACTCTCCTCAGCGGCAAGCACGGAGTAAAACATTTATAACAATAGTTAGAGAGGGATACTAACAGAATACAACTAGGAAGTAACCCAAATAAAATCATTGAAGACTATCTAGCTTTTGCAGACGACATGACATTAATCAGAGACACACTTCAGAATGCTCTAAAACTAATCAAAGAATTACAGATTCGAGCAGCTAAAGTAGTATTACAAATATGTTTTGAAAAACACATAGTTAATGGCAAATATCATCGACACACCATATAATCTTTAAATACAAGGGGTCATTAAATGAAAAGGTACGAAACGACACGGTGGGTACAAAATGTAGACTTTATTCAAAATATACCCCAAAGGCCTGAGCACAACGATCCCACTGATGAACAAGCCGCAGGATTCCTTGTTCCCAGAATTCCTGTGGCCGTGAAGAGACCCAGTCCTTCACAGCGTCCTTGAGTACGTCGTCCGAGTTGAAGCGCTTCCCTTTCAGGTGTTACTTCAGTGGACCAAACACATGGAAATCGCAGGGCGACATGTCCGGACTGTAGGGCGGATGGTCCAACCTCTCTCACTTGAACTTGGCCAGTTCCATGTGTGTGATTCTGGAGACATGTGGACGCGCATTATCATGGAGCAGAACCACACCCCCCGTGAGCAGCCCCGGTCTTTTGTTCTTGATGGACCTGCGTAGGCGTCGGAGTGTCTCACAGTACACATCCTCCACCTGTACGCCATCCTGTCCTCATACGGACTGCCGCAACATTTGGACGCCGATTTGGTAAGAGCCTCCGATCCCAGTCAGAGACTCCAATCGCATCCTGAGATGTCTCGCTACATTCTCCCATGGCGGAATATGCAAATATTTAACTGTTACGTTTTTACGTCATTTCGTACCTTTTCATTTCATCACCTCTTGTAAATAAGGGGTTTCAAGCAGGCAACATGGGTTCAGGCAAGGATATTCATGTGAATCTCAGTTGGTGGGATATATGCAAGATATTTCAGATGAAATGGACAATGGAGGCCAAATTGATAGTGTAGAACTAGATCTGTCAAAGGCGTTTGACAGAGTAAGCCATAAAATGGTAGTAAATAAGGTAAAAACCATTGGAATGGATGAGAAAGTAATTTGCTGGGTAGAAGAATTTTTAAAAGGTAGAAAACAGAAAGTTAGGGTAGGAAATATAGTATCAAAAGAAGTGGAAGTAAAAATGGGTGTGCCAGAGGGTAGCGTATTGGGACCATTGCTATTCATTATTCTAATGAATAATTGTGTTGATTGTTTACTATCTGAAATTAGATTGTTTGCAGATGACATAATGATGTATATAAGAATCAAAACGATAGAGGATTGTAAACAGTTGCAGGGTGATCTGGACAGGATATCTAGTTGGGTTGGTAAACATGGAATGAAGATAAATGCAAAGAAGAGTCAGCTTATTAGATACACAAATAAAAAACAAAAGTTTAATTATGAATATAAGGTGGGGAAAGAATTGCTTGCTGAAGACTTGAAATGTAAATATCTTGGAATTACTTTTGATAACTAACTTAACTGGGCAGGACACATTGGACAGGTGGTAGGAAAAGGTTTCAAAGTTCTGCACTTGTTGGAGAGAGTGATGAGGGGATGTACGAGAGAAGTCAAGGAATTGGGTTACAAAACTTTGGTCGGACCATTGCTCGAATATGGTAGTGTAGTATGGGACCCTCATTTTACGTATCAAATACAGGAGTTGGAGAGGGTGCAAAAAAGAGCTGCTAGATTTGTTTCTGGAAATTATCGCAGAATGCAATCAGTGACGGATATGATAAAGGAGCTGGAATGGGATTCATTGCAAGACAGGAGGAGGATGAGGAGGGTCATGTGAGTGTACAGGGCATATACTGGCGATGAGGCATGGAAAGATATTGCAATAGGTATGAAAAGTAGTTCATGGAAGGGAAAAGATGACCATGACCACAAGCTGGCATTCGGTTTCAGGCACAAGGGTGTGGGAAGATTCTCTTTTTTAGGTAAGGGTGTCAGGGATTGGAATGAGTTACCAAGTGAAATGATGAATAATTTACCGAAAACTTTGAAAGAATTTAATGATAAAATTTGTAGAGGGCAAATGTAGGTGGGTGCAGGATAGGGGGAAGATGGGTGTGTAGGGAAATTGCCACCGGAGCCTGTGCTCCATTGCAATTAAATAATAATAATAATAATAATAAAGTTTTGTAACCCAATTCCCTAACTTCTCTGGTACATCCTCTCATCACTCTATCAAGTAAATGAAGGATTTTGTAACCTTCCCCTGCCCAATGTGCTCTGCCCAGTTGAGTCTCTTATCAAAGGTTATGCCATTTACATTTCAAGCCTTCAACAAGCAATTCTGACCCCACCCTATAATCATGAACAACCTTTATTTTTTCTATCGGTGTACCTATTAAGCTGCTCACCTGCCCATTTAGATATTCTATCCAGGTCACCCTGCAGCTGTTTACAGTCTTCACCTGTTTTGATCTTATACCGTTATATCACTTGTGTTATTTCTCCAATAACTGTCACATTACACAATTGCAGTTCTTAAGTTGGGAAATTTAAACTGGGATGGTTTCCCCTTATCTTCCCAATGAGGGCAGTGTATTGACGTGGTTATTGTTTTGTGTAGCTTCTGTATGTCAGTGTGGAGTTTTTTTCGTGTTCTAGATGAATGAAAGATGGAAGAAGTGAGAAGGTGTAACACAACACGGAATGATGCGTCTATGTTATGCGTGAAAGCTTCTAAATGTGTCGTTACAGACTTCAGTCAGACTATTAATTAGTTGCGATGGACACTACGAAGTTTCCTTACAAACCTACTTCTATTGTTGACAAATTGTCATTGTTTTTTATGTAACTAATTCAGTATATCTCTTGATAACTTATTCCAATTGTGACAGTCTCCCACCCTACCAATCATTTTTACTATTATTATTAATTAGCCTCCAAGCGCGTCAAAAATGACGGTTAAAAGGAGTGTTCTGGCAATTGATTGCGGTTGCCTAAATAAATAGAATTGTTGTTATGTTCTCTTAACCTTATTTTGTAATTTGTACATATTTCGGCTGTAGTTTACACAGCGATACAGATGGAACGTTTACTGAAATAATGATGTCAGAATTGGGGAACCAATGAAATTAAAAATAAATTAGGAATCCCAAAATCTTATGCTACAGCGCTTGAAATTGGTTTAATCCTGGTCCAGGTCTCGTTCAGCACGATAAATACGGAACAACTTCTGTTCGTATGAAATACTAGCTGAAAATATATAGCTTTTAAAAAATAATTACTTTTTTTTGGGTACTCCCTAGTATATTGCTGAGATTCTCTCCCTCAATCTTTCACAGCGAGTGGTGGATTCTTGTTAGCTACGCATTGAAAAAATGCTGTAGCTCTTGAAACATATCGGTTTTCGCTGTTTGCTCTTCGAGGGATTGTAGCGAGATAAAATATTTTCCAGTATATGTAAAAACTACATTTGCAACAACTATACAATTAAAATAGATAATTTTTGTTAATCTTTCATTCTGTGTACGTGCCCATAGAATTGTAGTCTTGTATTCCTCAATATGTCTGTTAGTTTTTCAATTTTAAAAAAATATTTCTTTGTTTGATCTTATTTTGTATTATGATTCCCTATTGATTTTAGGCCTCTTTGTTTCTCATAATTGTTCTTTCTAATTTATCAAGTATTTCGAGATTTACAGTTCTGTTTAGTTTAATTATTTCTGCTGCATAAAGGACTTCTGTTTTGATAGTGTCATAGTTTTGCATTCCAGGTTAGTATTATTTTTTATTCTGTATGTTTCTTGTTAACTGTAAGTCTTTTTCGATTTTTTTAACTCTGTTTTTTATTGCTACCTTTTGCATTTTGTTGTTCGATTTCAGTTCTCAAAGGTATTTAAAGCAAACTGTTCTAGATATTTTGTTGTTATTCTTATTATTATTTAATTGCAATGGAGCACAGGCTCCGGTGGCAATTTCCCTACATACCCATCTTCCCCCTATCCTGCACCTCTCTACATTTGCCCTCTACAAATTTTATCTTTAAATTCTTTCAAAGTTTTCGGTAAATTATTCATCATTTCACGTGGTAACTCATTCCAATCCCTGACACCCTTACCTAAAAATGAGAATCTTCCGACACCCTTGTGCCTGAAATCGAGTGACAGCTTGTGGTCATGGTCATCTTTTCCCTTCCATGAACTACTTTTCATACCTATTGCAATATCTTTCCATGCCTCATCGCCAGTATATGGCCTGTACACTCCCATGACCCTCCTCATTCTCCTCCTGTCTTGCAATGAATCCCATTCCAGCTCCTTTATCATATCCGTCACTGATTGCTTTCTGCGATAATTTCCAGAAACAAATCTAGCAGCCCTTTTTTGCACCCTCTCCAACTCCTGTATTTGATACGTAAAATGAGGGTCCCATACTACACTACCATATTCGAGCAATGGTCTCACCAAAGTTTTGTAACCCAATTCTTTTACTTCTCCGTACATCCCCTCATCACTCTCTCCAACAAGTGCAAAACTTTGAAACCTTTTCCTACCACCTGTCCAATGTGTCCTGCCCAGTTAAGCTTGTTATCAAAAGTAATGCCAAGATATTTACATATCATGTCTTCAGCAAGCAATTCTTTCCCCACCTTATATTCATAATTAACCTTCTGTTTTTTGTGTATCTAATAAGCTGACTCTTCTTTGCATTTATCTTCATTCCATGTTTACCATCCCAACTAGATATCCTGTCCAGATCACCCTGAAACTGTTTACAATCCTTTATCGTTTTGATTCTTATATACAGAATTATGTCATCTGCAAACAATCTAATTTCAGATAGTAAACAATCAACACAATTATTCATTAGAATAATTAATAGCAATGGTCCCTATACGCTACCCTGTAGCACAGCCATTTTTACTTCCACTTCTTTTGATAGTACATTTCCTACCCTAACTTTCTGTTTTATACGTTTTAAAAATTCTTCTACCCAGCAAATCACTTTCTCATCCACTCCAATGGTTCTTACCTTATTTACTACCATTTTATGGCTTACTCTGTTAAACGCCTTTGACAGATCTAGTTCTACACTATCAATTTGGCCTCCATTGTCCATTTGATCTGAAATATCTTGCATATATCCCACCAACTGAGATTCACGTGAATATCCTTGCCTGAACCCATGTTGCCTGCTTGAAACCCCTTATTTACAAGGTTTGATCAAATGAAAAGGTACGAAACGACGTAAAAATGTAACAGTTAAATATTTGCATATACCGCCATGGGAGAACGTAGCGAGACATCTCTGGATGCAATTGGAGTCTCTGACTGGGATCGGAGGCTCTTATCAAAAGCGGCGTCCAAATGATGCGGAAGTCCGTATGAGGACAGGATGGCGTACAGGTGGGGGATGTGTATTGTGAGACACTCCGACGCCTACGCAAATCAGCTATCCTTCGGAATCGTTAGGACACTACCGTAACACTGCATCAACCTGAACCAACTATTATCGAAATAAGAATAACACAGTTTAATATAATCTGCAAGTTACGAAGGATTATTAAGATGTTTGTTTACTTAAAGAAATGCTTGGATGAGAAAGATATTGTTTGGTATTATCAATTACTTCAAACTATCATTTTCATTCATACAGTATTTCTGTGTGACCATACTGAAATCACTAATTAGATCCTGCAAATTCTACAAAAATCCAATTATTATTTCAACGCGTTTACCTGATTACATATGTGATAAACTGCTCCACATATTTAGAACATGTGAGTACTTGGTATTCCTCACGGAGGGTGTGGTTCTGCTCCATGATAAATTGCGTCCACACGTCTCCAGAGTCACACACATGGAACTGGCCAAGTTCAAGTGGGAGAGGTTGGACCATCCGCCCTACAGTCCGGACATGTCGCCCTGCGATTTCCATGTGTTTGGACCACTGAAGTAACACCTGAAAGGGAAGCGCTTCAACTCGGACGACGTACTCAAGGACGCTGTGAAGGACTGGGTCTCTTCACGGCCACAGGAATTCTGGGAACAAGGAATCCTGCGGCTTGTTCATCAGTGGGATAGTTGTGCTCAGGCCTATGGGGTATATTTTGAATAAAGTCTACATTTTGTACCCACCGTGTCGTTTCGTACCTTTTCATTTAATGACCCCTTGAATTTAAAGATTATGTGGTGTGTCGATGATATTTGTCATTAACTATGTGTATTTCAAAACATATTTGTAATAATACTTTAGCTGCTCGAATCTGTAATTCTTTGATTTGTTTTAGAGCAATCTGAAGTGTGTCTCTGATTAATGTCATGTCGTCTGCAAAAGCTAGATAGTCTTCAATGATTTTATTTGGGTTACTTCCTAGTTGTATTCTGTTAGTATCCCTCTCTAACTATTGTTATAAATGTTTTACTCCGTGCTTGCCGCTGAGGAGAGTGGTGTACCGGGCGCATTTCCCAGGGCCGTATCGGAAACGAGAAGTTGTTGTAGCAATGTGCTTTCCAGACCGGATTTCCGGCGTGCATTAGCGCGCCCTGTCTGCCCTCGATGGCAGTCGATAAACAGCGCTGGCTGGCTGGCGGGGTACGTGGGCCAATATTGAGACGCCCCGGGCCGCTATTTACACAGCAGCTGTCTCGCAGGACTCAGGAATTCCATTAGATTGCCGGCCGAGCTCGCCTGCACGGCGCCACGAGAGAAGCTGCCCCCCACAGCACGAAACATTACAGCCACTCTCACAAGTATCGCCGCCACCCAGAAAATTACTACGATACCTGAACTATATTTTGAGACACAATATCTGACGACTCGTAATGTCCACTGTAATCGCCACTTTGGCTCAGCTGGTTGCGGCACCGTGATGGTGGCTGGCGCTGACACGGGATTACCTGGTTCCACAGTGGTGGAAGAAATTTTCATCGTCGGGACCTCAGCGACACATTAAGAGAGGTAGCAGTACACAGTTATGCACCAAATTCCTGGGTTAGATGCCAAACACCGAGCGTGGTGGGTGAACGGCTAGCGCTCTGGCCTCCCATTCGGGAGGACGTGAGTTCGGATTTCCGTTAGGGCATCCAGATTTGGGTTTTCTATGGTTTCCCCAAATCCCTCCAGGCGAATGCCGAGATGCTTCCTTCGAAAGGCCATGGCCGAATTAATTCCCCAGTCCTATCCCCGTCTCTAATGACTGTTTTTTTTTACTGATGGCTTTACGCCTCACCTGTGTCGAGGTCATTAGAAGTGGGAAAGGACAGGGGGCAAGGAACAGGAAGGAATTCGGCTATGGCCTTTTGAAGGAAGCTTCCT
Source organism: Vandiemenella viatica (assembly GCA_031002005.1). Classification (NCBI taxonomy): domain Eukaryota; kingdom Metazoa; phylum Arthropoda; class Insecta; order Orthoptera; family Morabidae; genus Vandiemenella; species Vandiemenella viatica. The sequence goes on from CM061919.1 coordinate 254,077,032, forward strand.
GGCATTCTCCTGGCATGATTTGGGGAAACCATAGAAAACCCAAATCCGCATGCTTGGATGGGGATTCGAACCTTCGTCCTCCCGAATGCGAGGTCAGAGCGTTACCACTCACCCACCACTTTCGTCGACTCTAATGACCTCGGCGTCGACGAGGCGTAAAGCCATAAGTAAAAAAAAGTATGTCCAACCTCTTCGCAGTGCTTATAAAGTGAGTGCATATGACACCGTTGCGTATGAATTGGTGATTCGTTGGATGGGTAAGTTAAGCTTGTTGTCTCTCAGGTCTCTTTCAGAAGAATAGGCCTGAATTGGTTGGCACCAGATTTCATTCTCCACTTTCTCTCATCCATTACATAAACACTGAACACACATACTAACACAGTTATTCACATTTACGTTAACACTTACGAACACAATCACATTGGGAAGACACCACAGTTCATCTTCTCAGATCTTCCCGTGGAGAAGTAAACATCCTCCTTGGTAAATATCTACGCTCAAACCTTGGTAAGGCATCCATAGAAGAAGAATGCCCAGTATATCCGGCCGTTTGTCTCAGTTGGTTGTAATGGTGTCTGGCGCCTGACACGGGGTTAGCTGGTTCGAGTTCTGGTGATGGCCTCCCATTCGGGTGGACGCGGGTTCGAATCCTCGTCTGGCATCCAGATTTGGGTATTCCATGATTTTCCTAAATCACTCCAAGTGAATGCCGGGATACTTCCTTCAAAAACGCCATTGCCGTATTCTTTCCCGTTCCTTTTCCCATGTACTTTCCCGCCTCTAATGACCTCGACGTCGATGAGGTGAAAAGGCATAAGCCAGCAGAAATTAGGCAAAGTATATACCGTCTTATCAGATCTGGACGTGGTCACCAACGCCTGGCATCATACTCTGCCTTTATACGATGAAAATTTCTAATTTTTTTATTTAGTCCACCAATACCTATAAAACTTCTAACACTGATATCTGATTGCAACATATGCTACCAGCACTGGCTCATTCCGTGTCTCCACGGAGTCGAGAACCAAAGACGAAAGGCCCAGAGAGCCGCGCGTCTCCGTCTTTTGAAACGTCTCTCGGCGGTGGACCTTCCTCCACAATTGGTCTCGTGGTCGACTCAGGATCCCTTCTTCTTTTCGTCTCTCCGGGATAGGTTTGCAACAATTTTATAAACAAATAGTAACTTATTATTGTTAAACTATTTTTCTGTAGATTAAAATCAGTTTCTTCTTACAAGAATCAGTCATTTCAGCCTTGACGTGACATGCTGGGTAATCGTTATAGCTTGATCGTTTTCGTGGCGAGTCGGGTGTTGTTTTCGACGTCACTCTGATTTTTTGTCTACCTCTTCTCGCAACCCTAATCTGGCGTATCTTGGTGGCTTCACGAATTTGTGATTAGTCACGCCAGTTTAAGTGTCAACGCCGTTTCATTCCTTTACGGAGGTTAAGATTCGACATGGTCCGAGAACAGAAGCTCAGCTGATCTACGGGCGGCACTGACATGTTGTTTATAACGGATTTCAGCTGTCACCAGATAGAAGGAGAGTCTTCTCACCTCTGCAGGTAGGAATGCTGCTGTTAACCCTTCACAAGAATATGCCGACGCCAGTTCATTTACCTTTTGGGTAAATAAATCACGCGAATTACTGCGTAATCCAATTATTATTACATCTCCATTATTATTCTTTATTAAATCTATGTGTAAATATGGTCGTATCACAGTATAAAGATACGAGATGAATAACAATAATAATAATAATGATGAAGAAGTGTTATATGCTACAAAAAATAATAATTAAAATTTAGAACCGAATTTAGCAAAGGACGACTTAGATACAATTATTTCTTTTGTACAAATTCTTGGATCGAGTAGAAGTTACCAATAAGATAATATAACACTTTAAAAAAAAAAAAATATCCGAATCATCTACAAATTAGAGAGGTCTTGTGGCTCAGTGGTTAAGGCGTATGACTGGAGATCGAAAGGTTCCCGGTTCGAATCCCTGTTTGGGCGGGGATTTTCATAGGCACTTAACCCGGCCTTCACCTCTGTCATAGCTTGTTGTGTAATGTGAAGTTCGCCAGAACGCTTCCGTGGTTCGGATTACATGTTAAATTGTAGGTCCCCTGTACCAGGTTAAGGCGGCTACGACAGGGGCGGAATGCGCAGCCAGTAGAAACCCTGTCATCAGGTCATTACGAAAATATAATTATTATTATCTACAAATTGCTTTATACTTTTAGGAAGTTTATTAAATCGATTTGTCATAGAATATGTTAATATGAGTCTCAGTTCCCATGACTTTAAATATGAATTCAATTCAGATAGACACAAGAGTTTAATACAAGCTAACCTTTTCGCCAGCCATTGCTGTTTAAACCTTCATGGTGCTGACTGAAGTAGCTGGCAACTGGAAATAGCTTTTCCCGTGTTTTCCGATATTTCAACTGCAATAACAGCCCAATCTGAGCTTAGGTACCTCTGACGGCATCGAGTTTATCACAGCAGCCAGCTGGCGGACGCACGGTCGCTATATCAAACACCGACGGCTTTGATCGGAATGAGTCTCCCGCTTGTCGCCAGATTGATTTTCGCTTCAAAGCTCGCGTCGCAGCCATCGAATAGCGACCGCAATTTCACGCTTAATTAGAACCCGGAGACGATATTTGTAACCGGCGAGCACCGATTTATTTGATTTCAAAAGGGACGGTAATGGATCGGATGGGCCACTGGATGCTTCCCGCGTAGGGAGGCAGCGGAACGTGGACGAAATCAAACAGGGCAATTAACGAGGGACGCACGCAACGAAAAATAGAATCGTATCGCTGCAGATTAACCTTGTGATGGACGGCTGTTTCCATCAGCGACGGGAAAGTATTTCTATTGTCGGACGGTCACATTTATCGTCCGTACCACCAGTAAGATCGATCACTGTGTATCGAAGACCACCAATGCAAATACACTGCAGTCCACGAGGTAATGAAGCGCCCCGTGATCAAGACTGCTTCTCTTATTCGATTCAGGGCGCAGGTGGTTATCATGGAGGATGGACTCCCTCCACGGGAATTCTCTTGTGGAGATGAACTGATTTTTTTTTCCGTTACCTCCTCCACTGTGTTTTCGTATAAGGTATTGCAAAGGTGGATGACTGCTATAACGTGTATGAGTGCAGTATATAGTATTGTTTCTGTTGTATGAGACAAGAGACGAAGAAGGGAGAGAGTGAATCCAGGTGCCGATCCATTCAGGCCTACTCTTCAGAAAGACACCAAATGAGCCGCCAAGCTTTACGTCCCCACCTGACGGATGAATCAACGTCAAGAGTCTCGTACGCCTTCACTCCATGAGCACTGCGGAGAGTTTTCAGATATAACCCCGGGACTTCAGCGGACAATCTTCCTTCTTGATGAAGATAATTTCCTCTACCACCAGGACTGGAACGAGCTAACCCCGTATCAGCGTCGGACACTATCACCGTGCTGCAACCAGCTGAGCCAACGGTGCGAGCTGCCGAGGTTGAAGACACTGTGAATGATAACGAGATTTACCGTTTGGGACTTGGCGAACAGTGTAGGTGAGATGATGGGGCATTACTCCTAATCACGAGGCTGAGTAGCAATGTAGTGGGTTAAATCCCAAACCTCTCCGCAGTTCGAATGGAGAATAATCTTCCTTCGTTATGCTCAACTCAGGAGCGCGAGTAAACTTATCAAGCAGATGTATTTTTCCTCTGTTCCCAAAATCTCTTCATCCTTTTGCTATGCTCATCTCTGCGTTCTTCCGTCCAAGTGTTCCTTCTTCTAATATACTGGCTGTTGGAAAATTTGTGGTTTTTGACCACGTTACTAAATCGGTATCTATACCGTATGATATCGTCTGTTATTCCAATTTCCTGCAGATCCTTTTCGATTTCCATTAGCCAGCTGCTTTTGATTTTCATTAAAATTGCCAGTTTTAGAATTCTTTTGGTTAGTCTCTTGTTACTCATCCTGAACGGAGAATAATAATAGTTATAATAATAATATTAATAATAATAATAATACATTCTTTTCCATAGATCCAAATGTAAGAGACTGACTGTATGGGACGGGGTGAGTTATCAATTTACAGATAAACAATTGCAATAACAAATTAGATGTATGTAACAAAAAATGCGCTGTCACAAAATAATATGTACATTAATTATATCAACTACATTTACACAAACTACTGCCAATTATTTTCTAAGATACCTTCTAAATAAAATTTTCGATGGATTAGAAGGAGTTGTCAGTTAAAAATTATTTTAAGCTTTCCTGAATTTTATCTTATCCCATGGTAGACACTTAAGATGTGTTGGGAGCTTATTGGAGATATGTATCCCTAAATATCGAATTCCTTTTTTTTTATTAACAAATTACAAAGACTTCTAGTACTTGTGAAGATTATTTTTAATTGCCATGATTGCCATAATTGTGTATTTTACTATTTGTTTAAAATAAAATATAGTTGGAATTACTAAAAAGAAGAATCATGAGAAAAATCTTGGGTCCAGTTAAAACAACAAAACTATGTAAATTAAGAAGTAATAAGGAAATATACGAAAACATAGAAAATATAACAGAATCAATAAGAAAAAGGAGACTGCTGTTTTTGACGTATCTATAGAATGAATGATAATAACTGATTAACAAAAAAGATATCAAATTACCTTTGGGGAAAAAAATCAATGACCAGCTGGATTCAAGAGGTTAAGAAAGATTTGGAAAGAAGTAAGATAAGAAGAAATTATGGAAAGAGAGATCTTTAGGGAGAAGGTATTAGATATTGAAGGATTCCAAGGCAGAAGAGAAAAGAAATCTGTTCCGAACTGGTGTGAGGAGAGAAGGAAGAAACATAATGAAAGGAATGTTGGATTGAACGGAAGAATAAACAACAAAGGATGAAGAACTGAAATTGGCACGTGGTCCTAGCACGCCTAATCGGAAATAAGTTACAATTGGTGAGCACAAAGGACATTAATTTGTATGTATACTTTGCCACCAGTGTTTAAATTCCTACCCTTTTGAAAAACTCTCTGCATGAAGTTCTATTGGCAACACCACACATTATTCTTATCACTCGCTTTCGGGCTCTGAATGCTATTATTTCTGCGACTTGAATTGCTCCAGAATATTATTTCATATGATATTGAGATAAATATGATACTATCGATTGTGATTCACCCGTCGGATACCGGGAAATTGCGATACCTCCACTATCGCAACAAGTTCACTATCTTGATAGTTCCGTATAGAGACAAATTATATGTTTTTAATCTTTTCAACGACAAACTAGGTTTAACATGTTATCTCGTAGTTGTGACAGACAAACATAGAGTGGAACGGTAACAACGGTTCTCTTTTCGAATCTGAATAATTATTCACTCACATTACCTTCTCCATAGTATAACGAAATCTTAGAGAAATGACTGTGTTTCGTACGTTCGCATCATGCGAAAACTAATTTTAACGAAATTGAACATATTGACTGATAACTTATGTCACCGGGTAAGAGTATAGAATATTTTTCTATCCATATTAGACACATAGTAACATTATTTGTAAGATTACACTCACTTTTTGCGGGTTTATCCCTGAATCAATGATGCTGCTACTGCCAACGTTTCGGCTCCCAACCTGGAACATTCCTCAGAGCTATTTCGGGCTGATGTATCTCCTGCTGACAGCAGGTTAAACACCGAGCGTGGTGGGTGAGTGGTTAGCGCTCTGGCCTCGCATTCGGGAGGACGGCGGTTAGAATCCCCGTCCGGGCATCCAGATTTGGGTTTTCCATGGTTTCCCCAAATCACTCCAGGCGAATGCCGGGATGCTTCCTTCAAAAGGACCATGGCCAAATTTCTTCCCGGTTCACGTTTCCACTCCTCCGCCTCTAATGACCTTGATGTCGATGAGGCGTAAAGCCATAAATAAAAAAAAACAGGTTACACCATCTCATAGGTCGCCTGCACGCTAGGCGGATTGTTTTATGTTTCGTAATAACTGGTTTATGTTTGCCACCAATAACTTTTTAAGGTTCTGCATATGATTTTTTTCCAATGTCACGACCGGAGAGTGAAACGGAATGGCGGCTCCTTGTCGACAACAAACCGTCAATGGTTGTCTCTCTGATTCTCTCAAATGCTTTGCGGTCTGAGTTATCAATGTCGCTCCACAGCTTTTGATGCCAACTCGTATATCCCATGGTGCGGAGTTACTTCTGTACAAATTAAAATGATTTTCCTGGTTCATTATTTCTGTTGCAGGTGGGTCAAGCGCGTGCTAACGAGCACTCTTGCACCCAGCATTCATCAGAAGTCTCTTGCTGGGCCACGTCGCTCCCTTTACTGTGGCTCAGAGGAAGCTGCTGCACGGATAAAAGGAAGAGGAACAGAGCAGAGGAAACGAAGGTTCCACCTACGGGTAGTGATGTTGCGATACCATCAAAGTATCGATACCTACTCAAATGAGTAGTACTCAAATTGTCTTACGATACTTACTCATATGAGTAGTGTAAAAGTATCGATACTTACTCATATCGATACTTTTTTTAATGTCGAACTATAAAAAAATATGTGACATGTTGCAAAATTATTCATTTTATCTGCCTTGTGTAATAAAATCAAATAATACTCAGTAAACATTTTAATTTATTTATTAAAATTATAATAAATCTCACATTGTAAGCATACTTTGATGGTTTTGTCTTACCTTTAAATATTTATTTCTTATAGTTTTAACACATTTAAACAATAAAAGTCTCTCTAATAACCTTAGCCGCCGGCGAGCAGTAAAAAAAAAAAAAAAAAAAAAAAAAAAAAAAAAAAAAAAAAAAAAAAAAAAAAATCCCGCTGTTGGAAGGTTTCCCAAAAAAGAAATTGTTGCAAATATTTTGGGGACAGCTTGTTTCTTTTGTTTGTCATTGTTTCACCCGAATTAGAAAGCAAACATTCACTCAATATTGACGTTGCTACAACACCAAGATACTATTGTGCGTATTTATACAAACAAGAAAATATAAATTTCATTTCTTCCCACTCTGTAAATACATTGCTTTTTTAGACACATTACAGTGTTTGGCAAGTAGACAGAGACTTTGTGACTCCGGTGCGTTTTATTTTTCTTTGAGATGTTTCCAAGAGTGATATTCCTGTGAAACGCTTCTTACGATTCACAAGGGCTACTTAGTTGCTTATGAACCACATCTTTTAGTTTTTGTGTGGGGCTGCGCGGGAGCGACCATGGCCAGGCATAACGAAATGCGCGCCAAGTACAACTTAATTACAATGAATATGGACCTAAAGCAAGCTCTTTGAGATTAGATTGCCTATTCTAAAACTGATTTTGTTTGATTTTCAATGCTACCAACTTGACGTCAGCGGGAAATTAATTTCGCATGCGCGACTGAGTGGCGCAACAGGGACGATGCGTTTAGAACTTAACACCGAATGCATTTCGATACTTTCTATTCGATACGAGTACTTCTCTTCCGATACCGAGTAAGTATCGAATGAATTAATTCGAATACGAAAAGTACTCGGTATCGAAACAAAGTATCGAATACTTACTCGTATTTACTTGTATCGGAACGTCACTACCTACGGGCCAATGCGTGTTTCATTCGATCCCAAATATGTTTTTCTATGAAGCAGTCTGTGGGCTTAGTGTTTAGGACGCCTGACTGGAGATTAGTGTCCCTGTCTCGGCTGGGATTTTTAAAGACCCTTAAGCTGACCTTCACTTCTGACACAATGCGCCAGGGTGGTTCGGATTACACCTTAAACTGTACATCCCCTACACCCAGAAGGATTACCGGGTTAGGTTAGGATAAAAGCGGAAAGAGGTGCATTCGGGGTCTGCCGGCAAACCGTGCTATACGATAATTTAAATTTAATCTTAAAAAATTCTTTCATTTTTGAAACTTCTTAAAGAAAAAAATCCCATAAATTTATCACGACTCTAGGAAGAGTTACTACTGTGAAATACAATGATCAGGATATATTTACCCGGTCTCTCAAGTGTTAGACACTGCGTATTATCTGAACTTAACCCACAGCACGAAGGTTGGTTGAATCCTCGCTGAGTAGGCATATTAAGCCAGTGTGTCAGAGGTAGGACGGCCAGTTCCTTTCCTCAGGGACCTACAACGTAGCGTGGAAACTCTACAGGATGACCCTGAATAACTTTAATTACTAAAATACTAGCAATGGATAATGACAAGCTCGGATGGAAGGTAGAAGAATATTCGACATACTACGCAAGGAAAGTTTGTGACATTTGCTGGACGAGGCAGCTGATCTAGTCTTAAAATTTTGGAAGGAGAAATTTATAAAAAGGAAAATTCAGAGCGAAATAAAAGGCCACAGTTAGGAGAAGAGGAGAACAGAATTACAACTCGTGGAATTGTGGAAGCTAATTCCAGAAACAACTGCATAGGGAACAATGATGCTGGAAGTTTAGCTTTCACAACACCGGACATCCTACGACAGTGAGCAACATCAATCGTCGCAGGATCTACAGTGTGCTCAAGAGAGGCCGTCTTCTGAGCGACAGCTGGGGCCGTCTTGGTATTCCAGGAGGTCAACTCTTGATGGCCTGGGCGGTTGACTTCGATGCTGGTTCCGGGGGACTCTACCTTTGGAGCGCAATTAACAACACCAAGAGAAAGTGAACATTAATGGAACCTAAGTGCGCCTGTGATAATTGGTGGTGGTATTAGTAGAATTAGTAGTAATAGTGGTATTAGTGGTAGTAGTAATGTTAGTAGTTAAATTAGGAACAATAGCAGTAGTAGTAGATGTAGTAGTGCTGGTGGTACCCACTCTGGTTAATAAGCGTAGAAGTAATAGAGATACTGGAACTTGAATCAAAATTGTCTTGCTTTCATTGTTTATAAAGTGAATACGTTATATATATATATATATATATATATATATATATATATATATATATATATATATATATATATATAAACAATGGCAGTAAGGTTCAAAATTAGATACTAGATGCTGGGTTATGTTGTATATGGGAAAATAAACAAATAAATAAAAAAATTGATAGTATTATCAGCAATGTTTGCTTGTGCCCAGTTTCGAGATCGTAGCTAGCCGAATGTGCGAGGAACAGTTCGATGATCATTAACGGAATTCTGTACTTGGAGACTCCACACAATAGATGGGCCTGTCTCGGTATAACAATAGGCAAGCGTTTGTTTGGCAGAGTGGCAGTGTAGGGTGTGTCACCAGTCAAGGGGAAGAAAGGCTCCTAAGCATAACAAGACGGTATCCTTGGCTCGGGGTATTGACTCTCAACCACGTACGGGAAATTCTCAAAATGGGAGGACGCCGAAAAATCACGATTTGTGGCGAATCTTTCCGATTGGCGGGATATGACTCCAGCCAGTAAAATTGCCTGCTGACGGATAGAATTTCTTACCGAGCCAATTAACGATGTAAAATTGGTCCAGTGATCTAATGAATTTCGTCTGCATGTCGCGGAAAACGACCGAAAGAGGCGTGTCTTGGAAGATGGTGGGAGAACGATGACGCACGATGAAAAGAATCGTTCGTGCAGAGAAGACGCCATTTGAATGTAGCGGGCCGTATAGCACTCTCAGGCTACTGGTTGCTTGTATTTGATGTAAGCTAATTGCTACATCATAACTGCCGTCACTGATGCAGTCATCACATCACATCGTAAACCCTTACTACGAACAAGCAGTTAGTGTATCATTGATTCATTAAGTACCTTGGTAGGGAAACATACTCTCCTTCGAGCATGCAACTATTTATTACATTAAGAGCCGAGAGCCTTAATAGTGCTGAAGGATGAATTATTTTATATAGGCCTTTCAATGACTTTGTGATGCAAACTTTGAAGCATTCTGGCACCCTTATAATTTATGCTTGCTTAAACTGTTTAACGTAGCATCACTTTTGAAAAGATCGGTCTCTTTTTGCAATAGAATAAGTTTGATCAATCACTTCGAGGAATTTTTATAATTTTAACAATTTCTTGTACTCATAATAATGGTAAATTTGCCTCGGTCTGTAAACCTTACGAGTGACAAGTAAAAGTCAGCTTATGACAGTTTCGTTACTACAAGACAACGATAGCTTTCACCCTGTTCCGGCGAAACTTTTGTAATCATATTTACTGTGGATACTAAAGTTGAATATGAAAATTATCATAGTAATTAATTTCATAGCCAGTGAATGTAGTGCGGGTAAGGAAGTCAATTTATCCAAGATGTGTAAATAACAAAATTAACTTAGCCCAACCAACTGTTACAGCCCTCATACCTGAACTTTAAGTAGAATTATATTTTATGAATCATTTGTAGTAAGCTAGAGTTTGGTTGAATATGATCTGGTATAACTGTTTTGCAAATTCCTGTAACTCAATGTAAATAGACTTTGATTTATGAAAAGAAGTTTTGTAAATACAATTTAATATGTTTAAGAACAGAATTGTGCAAGAGAATTGCTTAAATGCTTGTATTTCCAAGTATTAAGGCAATTTACGATGTCTAAAAGACAATTTACTACAGTTTAAAATGATTTCTGTAAATAATTTTGTGTTTAAGTATTTTTAATTTCCATTTCTGACCATTTTGTAATGATGTTAAATGATTATGTGTTAATTCTGATTGTTTTTATTCTTTAAGTAATTGTTAATGTTCGAGAAATATCTGGCGGAAGCTTTTGAAGTGTTCTCGAAATTTCGATAGAGCCTATATAAAGAAATCAGCAGGACAGTAGTAGTTTAAACAGATTCACTTTGCGACTGCCAATGACTGCGTTAGTAGTATTGTATGCAATCTCTGGATTGTATGAATGCATCTAAGCTGTGTCGTTGACATCGTGTTTGAGAATAAAAAATACGTCTAAACTGAAATACATTGTGGACTACTTAATTACTGTATTAATTAAACCACCAAGAATCTGACACAACGATCCACTGCAAATCCGAACCATGGAACCTACCTCACACCAACAGAGCACAACCCCTAAAAACAGAACAGGATTCCAACCCGAGATCTTTAATACTGTAGTGAAGTTCCTTATAAACTTTTAGAAAACTATTTTTTTCTTCGACACGCCATTTAAAAAAAAATAATAATAATACTTTGCTATCGTATTAGATTCTTCTATTGTTATTGATGAACACAAATTAAATGTCAAGAAAGAACGGATAGAAAACTTACTCAAAACCACCCGTGCCCCGAGCCAAAGTCAAATCCGCAAGCCCTGAACGTGAAGCCATCTCTTTAGCCTCGCGCTAACGGGTCCGGTAATTTGGACCGCCCAAAATACATCATACCCCACTACTGTAGTGTGTTCACTTTACAGCGGTGGCTCAAGATCACTCTGCTCTATCCCCACTCCGTTGCCGTATTGTCGGAGGGGCCTGCAACGTAAGGGGTGTGGTGGGGTTAGGAGTGGGGGAGAGGGAACATGACCTTGAAACGCCAGCAGTTGAGGGTGAACGCGGTATGGTATTTCATCATGGAAATTATCTGTAATATTTGTTGGAGGAGATAGTTTGTAGGATAAGTGTTTCATTGGGTTCCAAAATATTGTGTATTGAAAAGTATGCGACCTACAAAGATAGATGAAAAGATACATAAACTCACCAAATTTTTGGTACATGCTATAAATGTTCAATGCATGCGCCCTTAGTCACCCGGCACACATCTAGACGGTAATCCAGTTCCGTCCATACGTTCGATAGCATGTCCGTCACAGCAGCAGTGACCATTCCTGTAAGTCTTGCAGCGTTGTTGGTATTGGGGGAACATAAACCATGTCTTTCACAAGAAATCACATGGGTCACATCTGGTGACGAGGGGGACCATGCCAACAGAGGAACATCACTCGGATAAGCGCGCCCTATCCAGCCATGTGGCAGTTCTTTGTTAAGAAAGTCGCGAACATTATTACTCCAGTCAGGTGGAGCCACGTCCTGATGTACGATGAAAGTGGAGGAGTCAGTAGTCGTAAAAAAACAAAAAACAAAAAAACACCTGAAACATATCCAGGTTCACGGATCCCGTCTGCTCGATGAAGAAAAAAAGGCCCATCCAGCTTTCTCTTTGATATGGCTCAGAAGTAATTGACTTTTGGCGAATGCCCTTCCAGCTCCAGAAAGGTATGTGGCAGTTCTGAACCCCACACTCTCGGATTGTATCGATTCACCTTTCCAGTCAGATGGGAAGTCGCCTCGTCGCTGAATACAAGTTCCCCGCCAAGCCCTCTTCCCTTTCCATAGCTTCCAGTATTCGGGTAAAAAAAAAATCAAAATGGCTGCAATAATCATTTGGGGTCAGGTGGTGCATCAATTTGCACAATATGGTTTGAAATGCAATCACTGACACAAAACATTCCTCACTGTTTTCCGGGTAATGCCCATTTCATTTCATGGCTGGCAAGAACGGTTGACTTTAAGGACTGCGCGCATAGGAGCTCTGTCTCACGCACTCCACGGTTTCTTCTGAAAGTGAGAGACGTGGTCGCTCCCTGCTGGTCCTTTTACACAGACAAACAGCGTCAAGAAAATGGCGAAACCAATATAAAATGCTCTGGTGACTAGGTCCAGCTTTTCGTATTTTCGTACCAATGCACGCTGCACATCCTTAACCGAAGAACACTTCGCATATTACAACACACAGAAACTCTTCTGCTTTTTCGCCATCTTGTCCACTGCTGCCATCTAGCGTGCTCGCCAGACACCAAGCGGGCTTTTAAACATGGTGAGTTAGGCTAACCCGGTATACAGGAAGCACACCCTGGACTATTCTTCTGAAGCCATTTATGAAACATATAAAAACTTGTCAAAAACGTAGATCAGGAAGGTAAAATTAGGACACATCTACCGTACTGAACTTCTCTCAATCACTCTCTTACTGTTGTGGGTAAACGAATGCCTCAATATTTAATAGCTACAATATTCCGCCTTTTCTATTCAACTGGATGATCTATAAATAGAATAAGATTGTAACGGGAAGAAAAATCTGTCTATACAAGAAATATTAAAAAAAAAAATGAGTTTGGGGCACCGTTAATAACCCACAGAAAAGTAGTATCTCTTTTTTTTTTGTTAAAAAATTGTGCCTTTTTTATTTTGATGAACGGGATTCTTACAAAATAGTGGAAACCCGTGGATCTGGGAAGGAGAGGGGGAGAGGGGTTAAATTGGGATATGTTTAATTTTGATGTGAATTAGGAAAGCTGAGAAACTTAAGATAAATGTATCAACTATTCAGTATCTATTTTTTGCCAACGCGATTCACGTAAAAATTAACTGTCGGATTTTTGTATGGTTCGCAATAATGAACAGCTCATTACGTCAAGAGTAAAACAGGTTTTTTTTCATCCGGATGTGATATCTAAATGCTGTGAAATTAGGATAAAAGTGCTTGGAAACTGGTATCCATTTTTCGTTAAACGAGAGTCCCGGAAAAATTAAGGGTAGAATTTTGATGGATTTTAACAAAGTACAGAATTACATATAACTGACGTAACTTTTCCTTAATACGAAAATCATCGTGTCTGTGACCATATCTGTAGTAGGTCATTGATTCTAGTTCAAATTCAGTTTCGTACAACCTGAAATACTCGTAGAATACTCATCGTTCCAAGATTTGGTAGTTTGCTTCCTTTACCTCCTACTATTGATTTAGTCTGCATTTGACAACGGACAGCAATTTTATTCTTCTACTGTACAAACATGAATACACAACTTGTAACCTTCCATACAAGTAACTTTACAACATAGAAACACGGCCATTATCACAATTTCGGTTACCGTTTTTTTTTTTTTTTTTAGACAACTCACCTGCAGTATTATATAGTGTCCTTATTCAGTTCAATCTCCCACACAATGAAAACTGCTCTATCGTACTTCTTTTCTCACCTTCATCACTTTATTCTCTGGAATCAGTCAATGTATATTTCTTTCGGTAGTCCATAGAGTAGTACCACGTCTTGTCTCAAATATGTGGTTATTTTGATAATCATTATTATTCATACTTGTCGTCAGCAAAGACATACGGCAGTAAGATCATAGCTTTAAATTTGAACACGCTAATGATGAATAAAAATCATCAAAGGCAGCTGACCCCAAAATTTTGGGAAAAAGAGAATCATTATTGTCCAAATTTTTAAATCAGATTAAATGTATTATCATGAAAGGCTTATTTTAGCCATCATGAAAAATAGCACTGTTACACCATGATACCGAGTGTAGAATAAGGTATCTTTTTTTTTAAATTTGCTGACATCGTAAATCTGAGAAATTAAGATAAAATGTCCACAAATTAGTATTTACAAATAAGTTACTTCTCGCACTCAAAATGTTTATTGTGAGTTCAAGTCCGATAGGAAATGTACTATTCAGAGGAATTAAGTTACAATTCTGTATCTGCAGAAGGTGTAGTGTTATTTATACACAACCTGAAGAAGCAAGCATGGAGAAAATGCTTCTCTCTGCTCATTCTTCCGCGAGGAATGATATGAGAGGCATATGAATCTGGGATGGTGGGCTATATGCAAGATATTTCGGATGAATTAGACAAGGGACGCCAAGTTGATGGTGTTGCATTAGATCTTTCTAAGGCATTTAACAGAGTGAGACATAAAATAGTATTAAATATCTTGAAAACTATTGGAGTGCGTGAAAAAGTGACTTGTTGGGTAACGAAATTCTTAAAAGGTAGAAAACAAAGCTTTATAATAGGAAATACAGTAATAAAAGAGGTGGAAGTGAATGGAGTGCCACAGGGTGGTGTATGGGAATCACTGCTATTCATTATTCTAATGAATGATTGTGTTCATGGTTAATAGTCAGATTTAGGTAGTTTGCAGACGACATAATGGTATATAATAGGATGAAAACGGGGAAAGAATGTGAACAGCTGCTGCATAAAATTTGATAATTATCCTGCCCACTTCAGTTTATTATAATAAACTGAAGTGGGCAGGATACATTGGCAGGTTGTAAGAAAAGGTTACCAAATCATTCGTTTACTAGAGGAACTGATGAGAGCATGTACCAGAGAATCTTTGGTCAGATCATTGCTTGAATATGGTGGTGGTGTAGTGTGGGACCCACATTTTGGGTATCAAATACTGGAGTTGGAGGAGGTGCAAAGAAGGGCTGCTACATTTGTCTCTGGAAATTACCACAGAACACAATCAGTAACTGATATGATATAGGAGCTGGAATGGGAATCATTGGAAGACAGGAAGAGGATGAAGAGAATCATGGGAGTGTACAAGGCGTATATTGGTGATGAGGCATGGAAAGATATTGGGTGAAGAATTAGGAGAGAAGCATGGAAGGAAATCGTTGATCATGACCATAAGCTGCACTTCATTTCAGACGTTTGTGGGATGATTTTGTTCTGTAACTAAAGGGATCAGGCATTGGAATAAATTACTCATAGAAATGATGAATAATTTACCAAAAACGCTAAAAGAATCTGAAGTTGAAATTAGTAGAGGTGAAAGTAGGTGGGAAAATGAAAGTGCGAAAATGGGTGTGTATGAAAATTGCTTTTGGAGCGTGTGCTCCATCGCAACTAAATAAAATGAAATTTAATAAGGTATTCTTTGTTTTTATTGAAATCGTAAATCTGAGAAATTAAGGTAAAAATTTCCACAGATTTAGAGGGAAGTTACTTCTTTCACTCGAAATGCTGATCACGATTTCAGCGTACGACTGGCATAGTACCTGCTCGGAGGAATTGAGTTATAGTTCTGACTCTGTGAGACGTGGAGTGTGATTTATACGTAATCTGAAGAAGCAAGCGGTCAACGAGGAAATGCTTCTCCCTGTTCATTCTTCCGAGAGGCATGAAACTATGCTGAGTAATATCCTTGATGAGATGCATTGTTTCGCTGCGCGGAGCGAAGTTGCAAGCTCCCCGACCGCAGAGCCGGCCCCTGCAAGCGCTCCGCTTTCTTATTTCGTTTCTCTACCCCGTCCGCTTCCTTTGTTCGGCTGCAATCACTTCTTCTTTGTAGAGGTCGTCGCTCTCTTTTGTCCCGCTTTGCAGCTGTGCCTCTCCCGCCCTCCCAGAAATGATATTTCCCCTTTAAAGGAATTTCTCGATAATAACGCTCGCAGTAGCTCGGAAAGGAACACAGCCGACCAATAAAGCCACCGGTAAGGGTTCCGACCTCTACGAGTCTTCCGCCAGCCTCCCAGACTCATTTAGTTTCCACTCACAGTTTCTTTCAACTGTTTCTAAACAACACTATAACTAAAACTAATGAAGGGATGCTTTGGTCATTGTGTCATCGTTCCTGTCAAGCAGTGTCGTCACGCGCCCGTCATTCGTTGGCGGGTTAGCAGCGGCCAGAGATAATTTCACTCTCTGTCGATAGATATCGCTATAATAGCACGTTAAGAAGTTTGATTATTATTTACTTTTTTGTAACGGTTCAATATATTTCAGATTGCAAACCAATCATAAACAGAAGAGTGTATTCCGATTAATTAGTAGCTGCTTTTTGTTTATTTATATTTGTTCGGAGCATTCTGGTAGCTCAGTGGCTGCCGACCCCGGCAGCGTAGGGGTTGAGTGCTTGCTTCTCGTTGCAGGGGTCGCCGGTTGGAGTCCGGCCTAGGGCATGGGTGGTTTTAATTAAATGTTGTGTTCGTCTTGTGTCGCCCTTACAGAAGAGAGAAAACAATCACACTTGTATGAATTCTATACATGGTAAAACAAGCAAACACACTGAGCTGGCTGAATGGTTAACATGGCCGAATACCATTTAAAATAATAATAATGCCGCATGAACGCCAGTGTACCGTCTGCCAGCATGGCGCAGCGGGTAGCGTCACGAATTGCGGTACCGAAGGTCGCCGGTTCAATCCCGCCCACTGACAAAAATTATTTAATTCTGTTTATTATTTCCAGAAGATTCTACATGTTTCCTAAGGTCACTTGTAACTTCTACACATTTCATTTGTTAACTACTCTTGTAATCTCTAGTACGTTCTATCTGTGTATAAATAGAAGAGCATTCTGCCCAAGAGGCAGTCAGTGCTGCGTGTATGTTTGAGTTCTCAATAAACCTGTTCTCAGTTTAAGTGCTGTGTTCATTGACAAGTAACCTTCGAATTCACACCTGCCCCGGTTGCAACGCGACATAGTTTGGTGGAGGCGCCGGGTACCCTGTGTAACAGCTGCATCATCGTGGCTCCGATTAGGCAACGTAAAAGTCGCCGCCTACACGGACTGGAACCGGACTACAAAGGATATACTCAGTACGTCCTTCCGAAAGTCCGCGTCATTAGGAAACCCATGGCGGCAAGCCAGCTGCACATTCGACACCCATCGGTGTTCTCTGGAGACGCTGGACAGGACCCTAACAAATGGCTAAAAGGGTTCGACCGAGTCGCCAAGTACAACAGGTGGGATCATACCATGTGCTTGGCAAATGTTTATTTCTATCTGGACGGAACCGCCCAGCAGTGGTTCGAGAACAACGAAGATAAACTGAATAACTGGGAAATGTTCCAGACGGAACTTAAGAAAACGTTTGGGGACCACCAGCGACAAATCCGCTCGGCGGAAGAACAACTGAAGAACCGGGCCCAACAACATGGGGAGCCGACGCAATCTTACATACAGGATGTTTTGGCCCTATGCAACGTAGTCAACCCGAATATGACTGAAGCCGACAAAATCACGCACCTAATGAAAGGTATTGCAGAAGACATGTACCAAGCTCTTCTGATAAAATACGTCGCTACGACGGAAGAGTTCATCAAGTGGTGCCAGCGGATTGAGGAGATGCAACAAAGGAGGGTTGGGCGAAAGAAGTATGACAGACTTCCCAACGTAGTCCCTATGGCAGTTGTGGAAGACCAGCACGACTTTGCGTCTCTCATACGACAAATTGTGAGAGAAGAATTACAACAGTTCATGGCAGCTGGGACTCTTGAACCGAGTGAGCATCAGATCATGGCCATGAATGTAAGCCCAGTGGGTCATGAAGGAGCCGACGCGGCGGAAAAAGAGGTATTTCAGACAATAGCTCCTGTCTGCCGAGCCAATCGCACTCGACGTGAAGAATGGCCTCGCCCTGATATGACGTATGCTGCAGCTGCCAAACGGCAGCCTAGGAACCGGCCGACACGGCCACAACCAAATCCTCCGGCACCTATGACGTCCCGCAGACGAACGGACGTCTGGAGGACAGAAGACAACGCGCCAGTATGTTTCCACTGTGGGCGCCCTGGACATGTCGTACGATACTGCAGAGAGAGAAGACGAGTATTTGACGATTATTTTGCCGCAAGACGTCCGCCATCAGAACAGTTCTACCCCAGGCAGCCACCCGCTGACGAGTTCGGTCGACCTACGGGAAGAAGCCCATCGCCGTACCCTAGACGAGGTCGATCCCCGACGCGCCGCTGCCGTTCATCGTCGCCGGACAGAGCTACCAGCCGCTCCCCTAGCCGCCGCACGCAGGAAAACTAAGCAAGGCGACCATCTACGGAGGTGAGGCCGCCGCAGATGAAAATCCTCCATGGATGACAGTCACTAAGATGTCGGGAAATCTCATCAACGTTATAATCGACGGCCAACCTGTCCGGGCGCTGGTTGATTCAGGAGCTTCTTTCTCCGTATTGTCGGACAATTATCGTCGCACACTAAAGAAGACAATGTTCCGTGATACGGGGGCAACTGTGCTAAAGGTCGCAAATGGAAAGTACGTCCAGCCAGCTGGAGCTTGTGTCGCGAGAATAACCATCAACAACAGGACCCAGCCAGTTGAATTTGTCATTTTAACAGAATGTAGTCATAATGTCATCCTTGGATGGGACTTCCTTAAGGCATCCCAAGCTGTCATTGACTGTGGAACATCTGAGCTGCAAATTGAAGAAGTCGTTGCGACGGGTACACGTAACACAGAATCTTCTGGGAAGTTATTCGCCGTTGACAACGTGACAATCCCGCCGTTCGCAATGAGAAGAGTCCCAGTCAAAAACACGGACGACCGCAACCTTGAAGTGCTTGTCGATAGTAGAAAGTTTATTAGGCTCACGAAAGAAATCTACATACCAGCGGCTATCATAAGCATTATCGGTGGTCGAGGAGACATTTGGATCACCAACTGTCACGAGCAGTCACAAATTATCCCCAAGGGAATGTGCATAGGGACAGCTGAACCAGTCCAGGAGGGCGAGCTCAACGTCATTAACGAAGATCCATGCTCTGTTACTAGTACCGACAACACGCTGGAGGAAACAACTATGGAACTGCCAATAGGGTCCGGCCTGACCAAGGAACAACACCACCGGGTGTTAGCTATACTACGCCAATTCTCTGGTGTATTCACACCCCAGCAAATAAAAGGTCAGACGAAACGGCCCACGATAAAGCATCGTATCAATACTGGGGATCATCCGCCCATTAGCCAGCGCTCGTACCGATTGTCACCAGTCGAAAGGCGAATAATTCGAGAGGAAGTGGAGAAGATGTTGCATAATGACATTATTCAACCTTCGGAGAGTCCTTGGTCATCTCCGGTGGTCCTCGTAAAGAAGAAGGATGGTACGTGGCGATTCTGTGTCGACTATCGGCGGCTGAACAAAATCACAAAGAAAGATGTCTACCCACTGCCGCGCATCGACGACGCCTTAGACTGCTTGAAAGGAGCTACATACTTCTCAACCATGGACATGCAGACAGGCTACTGGCAAATCGAGGTTGACGAAGCTGACAGAGAAAAGACGGCTTTTATTACACCTGATGGCCTCTATGAATTCAAAGTAATGCCATTCGGATTATGCAACGCTCCGGCCACATTCGAACGCATGATGGACAACTTACTTCGACACCTTAAGTGGACGACGTGTCTTTGTTATTTAGATGACATTGTTGTTTTCTCGAAAACATTTGAAGAACATCTGAGTCGCCTGTCAACGGTGCTGAAGTGTGTTCAGACTGCAGGACTCCGCCTCAATCCGAAGAAGTGCCTCTTCGTCGCCAAAGAGATAAAAATCCTGGGGCACCTGGTCAACGGAGATGGCGTCCGCGCTGATCCAGATAAAGTAAGGGCAGTCATGGAATTTCCAACTCCTCAGCACATTCGTGATGTGAGAAGCTTTCTTGGGCTGTGCTCATACTTCCGGCGTTTCATAAAAGGATTCTGTAACATGGCACGTCCACTGCAAGAACTTTTGCAGGGAGACGCCAAGTTTTACTGGGATGAAACTAAAGAAAGATCTTTCCAGGCACTTAAGGAGGCTCTAACTTCCGCACCAGTTCTAGCCTTATACGACGAGAATGCAGAAACTGAACTTCACACTGACGCCAGCGGTTATGGGATCGGTGCAGTGCTTGTGCAAATTCAGGAAGGTGCTGAGAAGGTGATAGCCTATGCATCAAGAGTACTCTCTAAGCCCGAGATAAACTACTCTACAACCGAGAAAGAATGCCTCGCAGTTGTCTGGGCTATCAACAAGTTTCGTCCGTATTTATTCGGCAAACCTTTCACCGTCGTGACAGACCACCATTCTTTATGTTGGCTAACCAGCTTGAAGGATCCATCAGGTCGACTAGCAAGATGGGCACTTAGACTTCAAGAGTACGACGTCACGGTGGTATTCAAAAACGGACGCAAACACAAGGATGCCGACAGCCTTTCAAGGAATCCTTTAATAGAACACAACAGCATGAATGGAATTTCAGCCCTCGCTGAATTAGGTGACGTTGCAGCTGAACAGAGGGAAGATTCAGAGTTATTAAGAACCATAGACGCCTTGGAGAAAGGAGAACCGGCCAAAGGAGAGTTTCAATTGATAGATGGGACATTGTATAAGAACAACTACGATCCACTAGGCCCCAAGTGGCTTCTGGTCGTTCCAGCTCATCTCCAGCCAGCTATTCTCAAGTATTTCCACGACGCTCCAATATCCGGTCATCTGGGATTTGTGAAGACCCTGGACCGAATCCGACGCAGGTATTACTGGAAGGGTCTCTACCGATCTGTCAAGCATTATGTGAGTCACTGTAAAGAGTGCCAGCGACGGAAACATGTGCCGCAATTACCTCCAGGTCATCTAGTACCAATTCCGCCTGCAGCAGTTCCATTCCACCGAATTGGGATCGACCTTTTAGGGAGGTTCCCGAAGTCGACAGCCGGTAACCGATGGATAATAGTCTGCACCGACTACCTCACGCGCTACGCTGTCACCAAACCTGTGCCGACTGCAGAAGCTCCAGAGGTTGCAAAATTTCTAGTAGAAGACATTATTTTGAAGCATGGAGCACCACGTGTGATGATATCCGATCGTGGAAAGGTATTCCAGTCAAGACTAGTATCAGAGGTCATGTCAAGATGCGACGTTGTCCACAGGATGACAACTGCATACCACCCTCAGACAAACGGTCTCACAGAACGCTTCAACAAGACATTAGCCGATATGCTGTCGATGTATGTGGATGTTGAGCAGAAGGATTGGGATACAATACTGCCAGTGGTCACATTTGCTTATAATACAGCAAGGCAAGATACGACAGGCTTCACTCCGTTTTTTCTGCTCCATGGCCGTGAAGCTGAGACCACAATGGATACGCTGTTCCCATTCCAGCCGGACGACACTCAGGATGACTATATAAAACAGCTCATTACCAGGGTCGAAGAAGCAAGACAGCTGGCTCGCATACGAACACTGGCCACCCAGGAGAAGGACCGTCAGCGGTATGACGGCAAGCACCGACCTGTTGCGTACAACCCAGGAGATCTCGTATGGATTTTTACCCCTGTCCGGAAGGTTGGGCTATCAGAAAAGTTACTGAAGCGGTACTTTGGTCCGTATCGTGTCATACGCCGCCGGTCAGACGTCACATACGAAGTCGAGGATTATGAGCCGTCTTCGAAACGACGAAAACCAAGGGACATTGTTCACGTCCTCCGCATGAAGCCTTACTACAATCCTGACGAGCAGCTAGGCACAACCAGCTTCTTGTTCAAGGACTCTGAGGACGGTTTGGATACTGAGGAAGTCGGACAGGAAGATAATAGTACAACCGGGAGGGGCCCTCCAGAACTGCCATACAGAGGACCCACGACAAGATCAAGATCCAGGACACTTCAGCGTGCCCCAAAAGAAATCTAACAGCGGGACGCTGTTTTCCTCAGGAGAGGGAGCAATGCCGCATGAACGCCAGTGTACCGTCTGCCAGCATGGCGCAGCGGGTAGCGTCACGAATTGCGGTACCGAAGGTCGCCGGTTCAATCCCGCCCACTGACAAAAATTATTTAATTCTGTTTATTATTTCCAGAAGATTCTACATGTTTCCTAAGGTCACTTGTAACTTCTACACATTTCATTTGTTAACTACTCTTGTAATCTCTAGTACGTTCTATCTGTGTATAAATAGAAGAGCATTCTGCCCAAGAGGCAGTCAGTGCTGCGTGTATGTTTGAGTTCTCAATAAACCTGTTCTCAGTTTAAGTGCTGTGTTCATTGACAAGTAACCTTCGAATTCACACCTGCCCCGGTTGCAACGCGACAATAATAATAATAATAATAACAAAAAATCGTGCTATGACCTCATAGATCTTCAGCTGTTACCATACAAACGAATACAGTACGGTTTGAAAGAGAATATTAAAAAAAAAAAATGGCTAAGGCGCTTGCTTTCAAAACGTTTGCTACTCCTGCCCCGGGCACGAATCTCGGCAGGCGCAGGAATTTTGAGAGTTGTGTTTAATCATACAGGGTGTCCAGAAACGGACTCCCTGATTTCAAAATTAAATATCTCGAAAACAAAGATCGATAGAGGAATGCAGTAAACGGTATGTTTATTGTGACAGCTGTAAGAAGTGTATACAGCAGTGTGAAATAATAGTTACAAAAGCTGCTAACAGATGGCGCTGTACGCTCATATCAGCATACATAAGTGAAATAATTGTATGAAAACAATCTTTGCAAACAATCACATCACAATGTTTTCAAAATGTTCACCATTGGCACTTTTCAATGGTGGAAC
The DNA here is from genome assembly GCA_031002005.1 of Vandiemenella viatica. Taxonomy (NCBI): domain Eukaryota; kingdom Metazoa; phylum Arthropoda; class Insecta; order Orthoptera; family Morabidae; genus Vandiemenella; species Vandiemenella viatica. The sequence goes on from CM061919.1 coordinate 254,100,069, forward strand.
TGATCGCCATGAGCTTCGGATCACTATTTAGGCATTACGTATGGCGATTACAGCGCCATCTGTTAGCAGCTTTTGTAACTATTATTTCACACTGCTGTATACACTTCTTACAGCTGTCACAATAAACATACCGTTTACTGCATTCCTCTATCGATCTTTGTTTTCGAGATATTTAATTTTGAAATCAGGGAGTCCTTTTCTGGACACCCTGTATGAGCTATGCCAGGACACTCCGTGGTTCGGATTCCACGTTAAACTGTAGGTCCCAGAGGAAAGGAACTGGCCGACCTACCTTTGACACAATGGCTTAGTATGCCTCCTTCGGGGGGATCCAACCAACCTTCGGGTTGTGGACTAAGTTAAGTTATATTTATTCGATGTATATGTTTTCTTTGTATTCCCTGTCCATAGATATTGCTATTACAGTAAACTGACAAATGCTTGATATTACAAAATGAAGATTCTAATTGTTAACTAATAACAATTCTATTTAGTTAATAAGAGTTGTTAGAACACTGCTTTCAACCTGCTACTTTTGACGAGTTTAGAAGCTACTTGTTTAATAAAATGTAATGTTAGCTTTTTTTTACTTATTGTTTTACGCTTCGTCGACGGCTAAGGTCATTAGAGGCGGGATGGGACTGGGGACAAGGAACGGGAATGAATTCGGCCATGGCCTTTTTTTTTCTTAAGGAAGCATCCCGGCATTCGCCTGGAGTGATTTGGGAAACCATGGAAAACCCAAATCTGGATGCCCGGACGGGGATTCGAACCCGCGTAGCCCCGAATGCGATGCCAGAACGTTAATCCTCTCTTCACCCTCCTCCTGTCTTCCAATGACTCACAATCCATCCCTCTTTATCATATCAGCTACTGACTGGGAACTGAAGTAATATCCACAAAAAAATCTAGCTGCTCTCCATTGCACCCCTTCCAACTGATGTGCTTGATACCGAAAGTACAGGTCGAGGAGGAGTGATTGTTGAATACATAAAATGTAAATATCTTAAGGTCATGTGCCACCCTAGAAGAGGTTTCAGGGAGAGTTTCCAAAGCCCTGTTTTACTTACAGCAGGTGCAGAGGTGATACACCAATTGTAAGGTATTAATGTAGTGAGTTCATTATTCTACCAATTAGTCTTCTTATTGTTCCACCATACAGTCTATTATGAATCAATTCTTATCACTGGATATGGAAGGAAACATTCCATCCTTTGTCGAATGAAAGACAGGATACTACTTCACAAAATTATAGCCATTCATAAGAACATACAGATAGAAAAATATCTAGGTGTCACTACAGATAGTAGTCTTACTTACAAGGAGTACTGCCACATACCCGCAGCTAAAGCACACACGAGAAAAAATAAACTATAAATGTTATTTTACACCGAGTTGGGAGCGAATCTGGCAATCTCGCTTACACCTTCTACAGCCTTGTTTGCAACCAATCCGTAAACTTAAAGAAATTAGCATTGAATGAGACTTGTCGGATTGTGACTAGATGCATGAAACCAACCCCAATACAGCTACTGTAGGAAGCAGCTGCAATCACTGGACTGAAAACTCGCCGTAGCTCAAATGACTACAGAGAGCGATTCAAGCAAACGTTAGATGAGAGGCACGTAATGTTTTGTACAGTAGGTTAATCTCTAAGAGTCCCTTCCTAAATCGCACAAATGTCGATCCTCCCAGTCTCTGAGGAAGAACTTTCTGGCGAAACTGGATTCGGTAAAATAGAGAACTCTTAAGCACATAAGAACAGGAGTGGCTCCAGTGGAAGCTAACGTATGAGTGGGGTGTGACAAAAGTCGATCCATGTGAATTTGGGGAACAGCAGTTCATGGATCACCTCTATGCTTGCTCATAGTACTAATTTTCAGCAACACACGACGACATATGGATAAGGAGAGATATAGTCAATTTTGTCCAATGCTGGGTGAAATACTTGTGACGTCAGGATCTGAAAAAGTAAGCAATCAACTGGTGACACACCAAATTAAATAAAAATCTTTTGTTTACTAAATGTTTTTGTTGATTCTTACTTTTAAAAAAAAAAAACAAAAACTGTTTGCTGTTAAATGATGTGACATTATGCTGGCTAATTATTTTGTCCATTGTTTTACTGATTACTTGAGACTCCACATGTTAAATTGAATAATACTACCTACGTTGCGATACTGTACAGTACTACCCTGGATAAGCTTACGCCATGATGAAATCAAAACACAAGCTGTACTGTTTTCGCACCCAATGAATATTTCCGCAACGTTAAGAAAGCAATGAAACATTCTGGATAAAGTAATGATCCTATATCACTGCGCAACTTAAATTTATATATATATATATTATTTAAAAAAAACTTCAATAGCTCATTTCCTTTGTCATCATCATCATCATTATCGTTGAGGACCATCTCCAGTTTCCCGGGTGTGGTTTACGAGCCTTGGTTATTATAGACGATTGTTTTCCACCTTTTCCTGTCCAGAAAGGTTTCTCTGTCTGTGATGTATTCCGAGGCTCGTTTTAATTTTGAAAGCAACACTTTTTGTTCTCTATTCTGTTGGCTTGCTAGGCCTAACACAGAAGAGGATTTTCTGTCGGGGTTTACTCCCTTAGCCTTTGAAGATCCCTCTTCACCACAAGGCAGTGGTTTCCTTCTCATTTTCCCCTGAGAAGTTAGGGTTGCCTCCTCCGCCATCTACCCCATACCGAAGAAACTTCTTCTCTGCCGTAGATGCCGTTAAGGTCTTCACCCGTGTCCCTGGGCATGGGTGCTGCGTTATACCCCGCAGGACTGGGTCCCCACCTGGATTTTGCCATTCTGCCATTTCGGACTACTGAGATGGAGAATGCCCACCCCCGCATCGTGGATGCACCAGGCAAGAATCACTCAAGTGGAGGATAGGGAAGGTGACCCTATCTCCCTTGAGCCGGGTTAATGGCTGTGTATGGACGAATTGTAACATTTCTGTTTGAAAATGAAAGCTTTCTTATTCTCTGCATCGCGATAAAAAGCGGGAGCCCATATTTCTTAACTTACCATAACAGCCATCAGAGAAAATAACGAAAATATCTACAGTGAATATAAACAAACAAAAACCAAGTAATGATTAATATATTGAGTTAAACGAGTGTTGTGTGTATTCAATTCTTCGCAGCTGCTTACCTAAATAGAATTATCATTAAATAACACTCATATCCTCGTTTTGCAGAAACATCTCCGGTCGTTGTTAGTTCTGCAAAGAAGGCCGGGAGGTGACCACAGCGATACGGGGACAATGTCTATGCTTAGCCTTTGATTAGAACTAAACGGTTACAATATCATACTGTACATTGTCCCCTTTCCTGCTGATTAAATTTACATCGATTTAACCACAGCCAAATATGTATCACCAAAGGGATGGAAAACTCAGTTTGGTCTCCTACAACCTGAGCAGTTCAGCATGGGCTCTTTGAGCGGAGAGGAGGTGATGAAGGGTTACTGACTGAGGTGTGCAGTGGTTAATGAAATGAGAGTGTCTAGCTGAGCTGTCCGGCCATGTGAGATGATGGAACCGTCTCTGGCGGGCTGGAATATTGCTGTCGCCTCCTGATTGGATGAGGCCGAGCGAGACAATCTGTAGCCCCGGGATACGGTCCTCAGCCCATCCCAACACTGCAAACACTCCCAGCCGCGGCAAACACAAACATTTCTCTAGCGACTTCCTACAGAGTATGGCGTATACCCTTTAAAAAAACAGTCTAGGATGCAACTCCACAATATAGCCTATTTTTTTCTGTAATCAGTTCCTTGACTGATTTGATGCAATCCACCACACCTTTCTATCTTGCACTGACCTCTCCATCTCCACATATCCCTTAGAACCCACGTCCTCAATTATCTGCTTCATATATTCTAATCTCCGTCTTCCTCTACAATTCTTACCTTCGACTGTTCCCTCCACTAACAATATAAACCAGTCCCGCATGCCTCAAAATGTGATCCAGCATCCTGTCTCTTCTTTCTGTAAGACTCTTTCAAAAAATTCTTCCCTCACCCATCATTTCCAAAAATCATTCATTTCATACCTTATCTGTCCACTTAATTTTCAGCATCCTTTCTATAGCGCTACATTTCAAATTCTTAAGTTCTCCTTCCTTCTAAAGTCCATGCTTCGCTACCATAAAGAGTGGTACTCCACGCATAGAGTTTTAAAACGTTCTTTCTAAATCGTACATCAATATTTGAAACATTTTTTTTCTGCTTTTAACATAATTTTGCTTGGGCCATTTGTTGTAATTTTACTTCACAAGAAGCAGAATTCAATATCTGCTTCTGTCGCATCCGATCCTGTTTTTATATTTAATCTATTATAACATTCATTCATTCGATTTTTTAAAATGTTTTTGGTTACCAACGGGGATGTTTATTTCTTTCGTGTTACTGTAATGGTGTGTGAATTCAGTGAAAAGTGTTGTGGATGACAGATGAAAGAAAGTAGAGGGTAAAGCCCGGTGCGGGACCACTCAGGCCTACTATTCCGAAAGACACCCAGCTTAACGTCCCCTTACGTCGGACGAATCACATGTACAGTGACGTATGCCCTCACTCCATACACATTGCAGATTGGTTTGGGATTTAACCCAGGATTTTGGCTCACAAACTGGTGAGTAGGAATCTTGCACCACCACCTGTTGTATCCTGCTGTTTAAGACCTGCTGACGAAAACAGCAGAACTCGTACCAGCTAGTCTCTTGTGAGACACCAGATATGTAATCAAAGGAACTAGTACTTCATAACTAAGCTTATAGGATTTTTTAAAATGTTTTACTGATAAAATCATATTCAGCTTTGAACATGTAGTAAAGAGAATGTTTCGGACGGACAGGGTATGTGTGTTTTCAAAGTGAAAAAAGTCGAATACCTTCTAAAAACATGACGGGAATCTCTTAATGAATCAACAAGAGATATGGCGTTTTTTCCCCGTTATGAGCCTGGGGCGCGAATAATTTTATTTCGATGAAATATTTCAGCCAGTTGGCAAATGTCGTTTTGTTTCCCATTGAACTGCCTGGGACAGAGGGAGTGTTTGACGCAGTGCATTTGTTAAAATCCGTTAATTTTATTGTAGGATTTAAATGTATAATTATTTGCAGCTTTTGCCGGAAAATAAAATTTAATATTGTTACTTTGATCATGAAATTTTATTAACAGATCAAACTCAGTATTAAAATGTTCTGAAATGGAAGCTAATTATTTGAGATTCTAATTTAATTTATGCATTTTTTTTTATATTAATCTGATTTTACCTTTAGGGCTGACGAGGGATTTTTTTTTCACAAAACTGTTATCCAAGTTATAATTTTTCGCTTATTTTTCTTAAACCAAGAGAATGAATTTGCAGTTAATACACTAATGTTGAACACATGAAATTCGCATAAACACGAAAAATTTCTAGAGTTCTTCATTTAAGTCCAACACCAGTAAATTTTATACGCGACAAAATAACTAAACAATCATCTTTATAACATCAGACTGTAACAGGGAATATAACTTCTGGTACGAGACTTTTATGAAGTTTTCATATACTCATACGGACAACTACTTCTATTAGTTAACAACACATCACACGTAACATACACTGTAAACACGTAAATACACTTTCATCTCTGGAGTAGGCACGTGAAAACCATCCTAGTTTCAAAATTTTGAAGAAAACAGTACTTTCCAGCCTAATGGTTGACGAGAGAGAAAAGAAGAAAATTTCGCGCACAAAATTCCTCTATTGCTGACTACTCAAAGGAGATCGATTGTTCTTAGCTAACAGATATTTAAACTGTTTTCAATCACCACGAACAGTATTCCAGCATTCGTCATTTAGTATTTAAACAAAATAATTCTCAGACAAATACGTATTACTAAGACAGGAGACTCAGTTTTATAGCCTCAACTACGTTTTTTTTTTTTTTTTTTTTTTTTTAAGGGTGTGCAGTCGCACAGAACTGGGCCTTGTCGCTATCGCTTTGTCTGTTGTCCGTGACAGGCCTTTTACTCGTAAATTGAACAAGGTTTGTACTATAATGTGTTTCATTAACCAAAAACGTGATATCTCATTTATTTTCTTATTAATGCCTTACCAGGTTTCGGGCGTAGGCAGGTTAACTGTGGGGGATTTTTATCCCCCCACGAGGATCACTGGGGTGGTTTTCTGTAGCCTTCCCCAGTATGATAGAGTTCGTAAGTGTTATTGCAGTTTGGATGACTGTGTTAGTGTGTATGTTCAGATTAGAGATGTGAAACCCAGTGTCAGCCCATTTAGGCCTACTCTTCCGAAAGACACCGTGGGGCACACAGGCTAAACGTCCCCATCCAACGGAAGAATCACAATCAACAGTGTGGTATGTCCTCACTACATACGCACTGCGGAGAGGTTTGGGCGATTTAAACGCAGGTCTTTGTTGCAACATCTAGGGACAGGAATTGTGTACCACTTCCCCTCCTACCTCGCCGGCCAAGTCCTGGTGATGTAAATTTCTTCTACCACCAGAACTAGAACCAGCTAACCTCGTGTCAGATTTTGATCTTCAGTGGACTTCTTTTGATAGGAAGTCGTATGCATGGTTGTGTCAAATACCATTTTAAATATGTCGCTTTTCTTTGATGCTTTCAAACATTTTTAAGGTCTATAGTAATTCTTTGGCAATAGAATTGTTTGCAGTTGGTCTGTAATTATCGCTTGAAAAGCAGTTTCGGAAAACGAATAACTTGCTGGATTAAGTTTGTACAGGTAGCTGGTGTCAAGAGCAAATGACCGAGCGTGGTGGTGTAACGGTTAGCATTATGGCCTCGCATTCGGGAGGACGGCGGTTCGAATCCCCGTCCGGGCATCTAGATTTGGGTTTTCCATGGTTTCCCAAATAACTTCAGGCAAATGCCGGGATCCTTCCTTCAAAAGGCCATGGCCGAATTCCTTCCCATTCCTTGCCCTCCATCCTTTCCCGTCTCTAAAGACCTCGCTCTTAGAGAGACGTTAAGCAGATTAAAAAAACAAGAGGAAATGAATTTCCCTCCCTCCCTCCTTTCCCCTTCTCCACAATATTTATTAGATCTGGAGCGTTTATCTTGCCATCTGTTAGCGAAATGCGTTGTATTCTGAATGACGAGAGTATTTGTGTTTATAAAATGTGTAGTTTATAAAGCGGAGTTTGGGACTCTCCTAGCATTCGGTTAGGTGATTGCGCGGAAACCGCCTCAAAAACTGAAATCGGAACGATCAGTCCATGGAGTCTAAGAGTCGGAGCTTGTGCCGTTGTACTTCCCCGATCCTGTGGTTAATCACCAAAATGCGCGAAGAGACACTGGATGGTCAACCCTCCGTATTACGTTGACAAAAGCTGTACGGGAGAGCATGGGTAGGGTTTTAGTTAAATGTGTCTGTTATGTGTTGCCCATAGTGAGAAGTAAACGATAATGCTGATTTGAAGAAACAAAAGAACACACATGCAACACATGTAGCTGACTGTATGGCTGAAGTGGCAGAATTTCTTTTTTATTATTATTTAATGTACGGGTGTTTCTACTGCCACCGATCAGAATTGTTTTATTTTTTCTATTTTATTTTTTCTATTTTATTTTTTTGCGTTTTGGTTTTTTGTGTGTGTTTTTTGTGTGTTTTTTTTTGTGTGTGGTTTTTTTTTTTTTTTTTTTTTTTTTTTTTTTTACAAATTGGCCAGTTTACATCATCAGACTTTTGCAGTTGAAGCAGTCACTGAAGATGATCCGAGGGAGGGAGGGGGGGAATCGAAATGTCTGACAGAAGAGACGAAAGACACGGCAAGAAAACCCGTAAAGTATTTCCGTCAACATCTTGCACGCCTTCCGCTTCAGGTAAACAGCAAGCTGCACAGGCAGTATTGATCAAACCACGAGGCCTTCATCTCCCGCAACACCAAGAGAACTTGGCGGAGCAAGAAAACTGGAGACGCTCTAATCTCTTTCGGCGAGATCCAGCAGGTGGAGGCGGCTTCCAGGAACTCGCTAGACAACTCAACTCAACCTCCACAGGGCCAGACACTCCTGCGGGGAATACAGAGGCTCAGTCGGCGCCAAACAGCATCTCAGTAGTCTACTGTCGTTTCATATTTACAGTAATGAACAAACTGTTTATTCTCTCGATCCCAACACCTGAGGACCACGCGCCAAAAAATCGGATCAGAAACTAATTTCCTTAGCGGAAGCAAAAGCGATACTAGAGGCAGCGAAATATAGCGGCAAATATGTACAGTACAAACTGATGTAGTAATTAGCACAGATTCCCTGGGTGTATTCAAAAGTATCGAGAAGCCTAGTTGGAACTTAAGGATGGCAACTATAATAATAATATACATTGTACATGAAATATACATCGCGAACATAAAAGGCGTTTCAACAAGTTTCATGCGGGTCCCATCACATAAGGGATTCAAATGTAATAAGTACATCGAGCTGGCGGAGGAAGCTATACCGTTATGACAGAGAAGACTTATAACTCCCCTCTTCTGAACTCTACCATAACATTAAACAGCGAGCAAAGGAATTATGGCAAACAGAATGGAACAGCAAAAATGTTAGCACTGCGGTCGTATACAACAATCCCCGAGAAGCCTTGGTATTATAACTGGATTGTTAACAGGCGCTACATCACATGCATTACCAGAAGTAGACAAATCATAGTAGCTTCCACAGTTATTTAAATCGAATACGGTTTAGAACAGGGGTGGCCAACCCGCGGCCGGCCTTGGACATTTTTGCGGCCCGCGAGATTCATCACACTTTTACAAAATATATTTATTTTGTAACACCTAAAGAAGTGAAAACAAATGTATTAACAAAAATACATTACTTGTGCATCCATATATTAAAAAATTAACTGTCGAAATAATGAAAAAAATTAACTTTAATTTTAAAATAATTATGTTGCGAATATATGACAGATATTGCCCGTTTTATTTATGAGTTTGCAGAGAAATTAAATTATATTCACACCAAAAAAATATGTTTGTACTGGGTCTAACTCTAATATGGGGATGTATAATTTTATATGCGGCCCGCTGAGTTATGATTCATTTACAAGATCGTTTGGGTTGGCCACCTTCGGTTTACATAAAGTTCACAATGTGACCGCTCAGACACAGCAGTAGGCGACTTAAATCACCCTTTTCCTCCAAGAAGTATAGCTTACCACAAGAAAAAATGCTGAAAGAATTAAAAATCCTAGGTATACCTTTTCCGACAGATGAGACTATTTTGCTGTCTTCTAACGACTAAAACATTTACGGGACGTTAATGACATTTAAAGGTGGAAACGTATTCGAATTTTTCTTATAGTATAAAACTGGATCCTTAAACCTTCTCTTTAAACACACATACATTCTTATACATTGTGTACTGTGTACCTACATATACGTGCATTTTCAGTTTTAACGTATGACTGGTGGTTAGGTCATAAGTGTTTTATTGGAACTGTTATAATTCATGTTATTAGTCTAATAATTAAATGAAAATTCTATTGTTCGCACCAATGGAAACTTTTGTAAAGGCCTGAGATTATGGCCGATAAGGTTAAAAGCCATTAAATTAATAAATAAATAACCCCAGTTAGATACAGGTGGCCAGTGTGAATTATAAGGGGAGGATCTGTGGCCTGTCAGAATTCAAACAGTTTGACCCGGCATACTTAACCTATAGGAGAAAAAAACTGCTTCCACGTCTGCGAAACTTTGTGTGTTTTGTATGGTAAGTGTATTTTTGTTTGTGAAATGTGTTTGAAGTTGATGAAGCGGAAATTGTGAAACGTCCCAGCATTCGCCTAGATCAGCGGTTCCCAAACTATGGGTCGCGACCAACTGGCGGGTCGCGACGTGTGTTTTGGTGGGTCGCGGAACAATCTAGGATTTTACCACAAAAAAACATCTTATTTCATCTATTTAAAAATATAACACGATATTTTACAAATGCAAAAATCATGAAAGATATTAGCTTAAACTAAAACTTTGTGAGAAAAAAAAAAGTTTTCTTAAACGGTCAGCCGGTATTATACAATTTTTTAAGTAAATTACGTATAAGTTTGGCGTAGGCCTTATTTATTTTTAAATAGTGTTTCTTTATTAAGTACCCGTAAAGATTTTAAATTTTATTATATGTTAAAGAGTGAAATGTGTTACATTCGTTTACTAATAATTGTTTCAGGAGCTACTTTCCAAAAACTGACGATGGATACTTTTGGATAAGAAATCCTTTTGAAGAGGAACATTTAAATGGCCCAAAACTAACAACAGCTGAAGAAAACTCGCTAATAGAGCTACCTTGCGATTCTTCTTTAAAGAATTTTCAAGGAATAATCCTTAACTTCCTTCTGGATGAATGTACGAGCAGAGTATCCAGAATTCTCTAAATTAAGTTCTTGATGGCGTTCAACATCACATACTTGTGTGAATGAGCGTTTTATACTTTGTTTTTGACAAACAAATACAGAAATAAACTGTAGAAACTGACTTAAGGTTAAAATTAACCAGTGTTAACCCCGATATCGACGTCCTCATCATTAAACACCATTTACAGAAATCTCACCGACGGTAAAGTTGCGTTTTTATAATATTTAAACGTATTTATCATTATCTTTGTAATAAAGTGGGAAGGCTGCACAAAGCATATAACAAGGCTATATTATTCTATTCAACCTTACCAGGCAAGCCATGTTATAAACTGCCGATCATTCCTTTTTATTTAATTCGGCAGTTGTTGCATATTAATGTAATGCATTAAAGTGAAATTAATATTTGCTAAACCAAGAAAAACCACACATTTAAAGAACACCATCAACATGAGACATTTATTCAAACTCATATATCCAAAAATAACACAACCTCTCGTAAACTTAACACACTCCTTGCTTTCCTTTGTCTTACTGCCATTACCTCTCTCATACCAGAGACAATATTACTTATATTACTCTTTGGCAGCGCCCGCTGCCAAAGATAATTGTCACTTAATGTCAACACTTAGAATCCAGTCTTAGCGTATATGCTACAAGCATCACCTCATCGAGTTGACGGCTGAAATTCCAGGAAATCGGGTCTGCACGTAGTTTCCACCAAAAAGCGACTTGGCAGTCCAGTTGTATTTTAATATGTTTGTTGTTTTATGTATTATCAATTCTTGTTTTTGAAGATAGTATAGCCTTTGTACGAAAATTTGCCTTTTCGTAGGATAGGATAGTCGATACCGTATCGATGTCATACCTGTACAACAGTTCCCATTCTGATATTAGATAGACATTCATTATGTAGATCGCGAAATTTTTTTTTTACTTAAAAGTGGGTCGTGTACCAATAAAGGTTGGGAACCGCTGCCTAGATGGTCGCGGAAAACCGCCAAAAGACGCAATCAGAATGACCGGTAAGCGGGACCAGGACTCCAACCTGGTCCCGTTGTACCTTCCCGAACCGAAATGGTGGTGCCTTATCTCGAGCAGCCACATTAGCGGGTGAACAAATATTATTCATAATTAGAATTAAGAAAGACAATCTCACACACAGCATATTATCTGCATCATTTTAATATTTTAAATAAGTGCTGTAACGTTCCCTCACAAGTAAGGGGGCATCCATAAATTACGTAAGGTGTTTTTCCGGATTTCCGGACCCCCCCTCCCCCCACTGCTGAGACTTCGTGAGATTGGCCTGATTCCCCCCCCCCCTCCCTCGCTCGCTCTGGTGAGATCTAGTCCGCGAGACCCACCCCCTAGAAATCACCCTCGCAACTTTTTTTTAGGTCTCTCCCTTCCAAAGCCGGTTACACCCCCACTTTTCGTCGAAATACCCCCATAAATTCGACTTTTCGCGCCTTCTGTGGATTTGTTTTTAGCTCTACAGCCCAACAAAGATTTCCAAAACCTCGCGTGAGATTTCCGTTGAATCCCCTCCCCCTTGGCGAGATTTCGCCTGACCCCCCTCCCCCTCTATTTCACCTCATATAATTTATGGACGCCCCCTAACGAACGCTCTTGGCCTACGAATAGCTAACCAGCAATATTAACAGCAAACATTTCTTATAGTAACAGATTTATAAGTCTCAAATTACAGCTTAATAAAGCTCGGTAAAGCAGCAGAAATTCAAGGAGTTATAAAATTATTTGAGGGAATACTTTCTTATGTAGACGTACCGACTTTTGATATGATACGTGATGGAACAAGAAAAATTTGTAGGACAAAAAATTAACATGGCATTACCTTAAACTGAAAGTTTTTCCTTTTGTTTTTTTGTTTACGGCTTTATGCCTTGGCGACTTTGAGGCCATTAGAGGTGGGAAAGGGCTGGGGTAAGGAACTGGAAGGAATTTGGCCATGGCTTTTGAATGAACTGTTCGGGCGTTCACCTGTAATGATTTTTGGAAACCATCGAAAATCCAAATCTGTATGGCTGGACCGGGATTCGAACCCTCGTCGACCCGAATGCGAAGCCAGAGCGTTACCTCTCATCCACCACGCTCAGTAAACAAAGATAACATAGGTACGTAAAAAAACATTGAGGAAATGGAAGGAAAATTCATGTAAGAAAAATAAACATTAAAACTATTTAATGCATCAACAAATTTTCCGAACAGACGGAATATAAATACATTTCTTCCCTTCAGTGTCACATCATTAAAATGTCATGCTGACAAAACTTCTCCAGTACATGCAGATGGATTATTCCGGGGTACATACACAGAGTCAAGCTTTAAAAACAACTTAAAATGTCTGCATTCGGTAATACAAGCAGGTACCTCAAAGAGTGTTCGTCTTTCGTTTGGCCATCTTTGACAACCGCTTACTCCACAAACCAGCATGCAGTTTGGAGTGTGCAATACCTTCGTAAACTCTCGTTTTCGCCCACCCAGGACGGCCCAGTTTGTGACATCAATGGCTGAAGTGGTAAAAATAGCTCTCAGTACTCTAGTCTGGTTTTAGGAGTGTTCTTTAGACCTTGAGACACTGTCCACAGAGCTGTTGTCCGACTCTTGCAACACGCCGTAAGAGCCCAGCGTTGAAAGAAATGAGAATTCTTTGCGCATCGCTTCACGTAGCGACTCAGCACTCCTGCGGTGTTTGGTGGAAGACTCATCTCTACATCCTTCCGAAGGCAGTTCATCCAAGCTCCCCGTGGTAACTGCAGGTGGCTCTCTTTCAGTTCTTTTCGGTAATACGACGGCTCCGCTACAATCGTGTTCCCCTCTTTTCTGCAATAAGTTTTCGTGTTCTGTTGGGTCGCACCAATCAGATGCGCTCTGATTGATTGCCAGATCACTCACAACTTCAACGCGGCGGATCTTATAATTATTCGGAGATTGACTTAGGTCGTAATCATCCAGGTTCAGACCAGACTTCCCCTGCAGCCAGTAACCACTGCGCTTCAAGCTTGAGCCTCCAGATTCCTCCAAAGGAGGCAAGTGGCAATTCTCAGCGACGTAGGTAGTGCCTCCACTGAGCAGCAGTGATGATCGTTCTTTCTCGGGGCTCTTCTCGTCACGCTCTAAGCCCACCTGTTGAGCTTCATCTGGAAGTTTCCCCTGCAGAGGACAATCCAGAAATGGCACTCCAGTCGGCGCCCGCATCCACCGATACCGCGTTGACGAGTCGCGGCGGTGAATCAATTCAGTGACCGGCGAAGCAGCCATCTCCCCATCAGCCTCTGTGTCACAGGTCTGGTTGCTGGAATTTGATGTGTCGGGAGATGGAGATATTCTTTGGAACGAACTTTCAGCTGACAGTGTTCCCGAACTGGAAGAGTGGGGACTCCTCTTCCGGTCTGCCGAAGCGACCGAACTGTCATTCGCGTCTGGACCGTCGCTTCCCGGCGATCTGCGAGGGCTCACTTCCGGTTTCTCGGTGATCACCTCCAACGTGGCTGACCTCCGGCGTTCGCGACTCTCTCGCTCGAAGCAGCGATGACACGTGTGCGCGCGTTTTCTGACGGACCCTTCCTCCGACAGTTTGGCCAGGCGGTCGGCCAGATCCTTGGAGGAGACTGCGAAAGACAACTTCCAGCGCTTGATCGCGTGTCTGGCCATCTCCGTTAACTCTGCTTCGGTCGGCATGCGGTCTGGCGAGATGCACTTGCCCGGCTTGTGAAGTGTCGAAGGATGTGGACGGCCAGGGTCCAGGCATCGCTTCAGCTCCTCCCGCAGGTCGCGTTCCGTCGCCTCTGGTAAGTCCGGCACGCGTGGTGGATCCGGCTGTGGCGATGCAGAAGACTCTCGAGATGACGTCGGTGTGCGCGCCAACGCTGGTTGAATCTCTGGTGTCTGTGATGGCTTCGGAGTCCTGTGAACAAGGTACTTGTACTACTAACAATTTTCTTCGCCAGTTTTTAAGAACCAATATTAGAGTAAAATGCCGATTAATAACAACGTGTTATTGTAAAGAAAGTTAAAATTTATGTTAATACATAGTAAGGGAAAGCACTTTAAGGTGCGCTATTTCAACAATAAGAAACGTCGATAACAAGAGCTCTGACTTGTCCCGGGAAACTGTCTTAAGTGAAAGATATAAGGGGAAAACTACAAATTACGTCACATGCCTACAGAGGGAAAGGAGGGGGGTCCTCAATGTCTAACGGGTAGTCATAAGCTTCATGACGTGACGTTGGAATTACTGTTCTTATCAAATCTTAATTTTAAATTGCAAAATGTACGATATCACAACAGGAGAAAATAAGGGGGGGGGGGGATAGATACGAGTGTGCCAGTATAGTAGCGTTACTATACGAATGGTGTACGAAGAGCTTCATCGATTGGTAACAAAACTAGGGAAAGAAATAGGACAGAGCCATTATCTAGCATCAGCCCGGCATTTATATCGCGTGGTTTTGGGAAAACGTAGTAAAGAATATAAACGCCTGAACTGTAGATCGAGCCAATGTCCATTGTATATCTTCCATTGATTATATACAATTGTTTTACACTAATAAAATGTAATATTAAATTATAATTAAAATTCAAAATCGACATAGTGCAGCTAATGTAAAGCTTCATTGGTAATATCCTTTAAGTCTTTCAGTGATCCCTTGAAGGCTCGAAGTGGGCAATCAACGATCACGTGACGGATGGTTTTTTTTTCCCCTCACACCAGTCACAATTCGGTGGATCTCTCATTCCCCATGTGTAAGGAGATAAAGCAGATCTGCCATGGCCAGACCTAACTCTGTTAAGAGCTGCCCAGGTCTTGCGAGGAAGGTCGAGTCCCTTTAGTGCCTGTTGACTGTCAAACAGGGAGTGCCATTCTGGTGGGGCCCAGGCTATTCACTCCAATCTCCATGCTTCTCTCCCGTAAAAATTATTACATATAATCTGTTTTGCAGTTTTTATGCTTGGAATTCTTGATTTAAGTCTCTCAAATTGGGTTTCTATGTTGTCCGTCCTGGATGGGTAGATCCAAGTTATGACAGATCTTATCCCAAAACTTCGATGTCAGAATTCCACCGAGGAATGCTTGCAGGTATCAAATAAAGCAACAGTCTGAATAATGGGAGAAACTATAGTGAAAATTAAGAGGTTCTATACTGCTTTTTTCTTTTTTTGCTTCTGACTTTACGCCCTGTCGATGTCAAGGTCATTAGTGTGGGAAAGAACTGGGACCTTTTTGAGGAAACATTTCGGAATGCGTCTGGATTGATTGGGGAAACCATGGAAAATCCAAATCTAGATGTCTGGGAGGGGATTCGAGCCCACGTTCTACCAAATGCGAGGCCAGAGTGTTACCGCTCACCCACCAGGCTGAAGAGTAATAAGTACAGAGGTCGATCTAACACCGAGGAATAACAGGGACAAAAGTATGGCTACGAATAGTTTCAGAATACGTGGAAGACAAGAGACGAAAGAGAATGGTTGATTGTACGGAGTATTTTAACATTTTACGTAGAAAGCATAATTGACTGAATCCGATGTTAATAGTGTAAAACAGGGGTGGCCAACCCAAATGATGTTGCGGGTCACTTTGGTAATGCATCATAACTCCGCGGGCCGCATATAAAATTATGTTTCAACATATTATATTTAGACATTTATTTGGGGTGAAAAATTGAAACATAATGAGTTATTGTGATTACTATTATCTTACATGTAAACATAGGTAATATAATAATAATGACACTAAACGCACATTATAAAGAAATATATAACACTAAAAATGATGTATAAAATGTATATAAATATAAATGGAATAAATTTTGAAAATATGGATGCACAAATATTGTATTTTTTTAATAAATTGGTTTTAAATACTCTGGCTGTTATAAAATAAATATATTTTGTAAAACTGTGATGAATCTCGCGGGCCGGAAAAAAAATCAAGGTGGGCCGCATGCGGCCCGCGGGCTGCGGGTTGGCCACCCCTGGTGTAAAACATGTAATACAAACTACAGTTTGTCGAATGTAAAATTCGTATATAACGAAATGTTTAAAAGTGACCCACGGCTTGATAGCTAAGAATCAATAAGGAAACAAGATTACGTTAAAGAAATAGGAAGGATACGTATATTTCTTTGCAGGTGGATGAAAGTTATGTATTAATATAATGTGAGATAACATTCGACGTCCTTGGTGAATAAAAAGAAAATCGACTCTGACTAGAAAGGAACAATACATCGTATGAATATGATGAATATATAATCTTCTAATAAGGGATAAAGGGAAGTAAGAACGCGCAAACGTACGTGATAGTGTACAGGTATACGTTAGATAGAGGTTCACTGTAAGTTCCTTACAGGCCAAATAGTATAAATTGTGTCAGGCTTCAGGTTGAGACATGATCATAATTACCGACTGCTCAGGGTTGAAAATTCCGCATCACTTGCTGTAAAACGAGATACATGGCAATTTACAAGATTCAACACAGGCTGGAAAATTCCTCCGCAACCATTCAGCCTAAAAACATTACATTCACTGAATTTGTCGCCAGTAAAAGAGTGCAGTACTAAGTCAGCCAACTATAAAATATGGTTACAGGCACAGTATCCGTATACGATGACTAAATGGCCAAAACTATCAGAACTCCGATTTTTCTGTTTACTGCAACAATACTTTCGAACTTTCATTAAATTTAATTCAGCGAGAATACTTGTTTAGCTCTTAGAAAATGTAACATATTTACCACTAATCCATAACTTCCTCTGTAACACCTAGTGAAATCTAAAACCGCAGTTTTAACCACTTTACTCTAAAGACTACTACAAATGGCTCAAATTTTCTATCTTGCCAGTTTATAATGTGCCATGCTGAATTTTTAGTATTGTTTGCTAAATATATACTTATACTTTACAAGCTGCGGTAATTTTTTTAAAAAAATGTGTGATTGTAAGGTAGAAGTGAAATTGATTGGGAAAATTGCTTGGAATGTGATTTGATGAAATATTCTAATGAAGCCCAGTGGGCAGATTATAGAGGTTAACTAGTTCCAATCATACTGGTGGAAGAAATTTTCATCAGGATTTTGCCAATATGATTGGAGAGGGACGATTCGTAATCGGTGAAATCACCAATGCCACAGTGCATATGCAGTAATCGGAGTTTATAGGTGGCTGAAACAACCCTAGTAAAGAATTTTAGCAGCTAAAATATCACGACAACGTGCTTTGGCCACAATTTGAAATTTTATCTATTTTGAAACTTAGAATAAGCAGACTGTCAAGAAACTGTGGAAGGAAACAGTTTAAACACTGTCAGAGAGGAATGAGAAAACTTTCACCGTGGCTGTCATACTTGCCGTCATCCGAGGGAGCCGGCGGCAGCCAGAGCACCCAGTTCCTCGAGATGAGAACCACGGTGACGATGGCCGCCACTCCCAAGATGACGTCCATCATCACCAGCAACAGGTGATGGTCCCAGTCCCTGCACAAGGAAACAGGTACTACATAGCCACAAGGAAAGCGCAGGCTCTGACGCGACTTCTGCAATGATGCTTACATCAGTTAGAACTGATCGAGAAGAAATTTGCTCAAGGAAACATACTGCTGCTATTATTATTATTATTATTATTATTACTAGCCTCAAAACCTGTCAAAAATAACGAGTTTAACGGAGTATTCTGACAATTTCTTTACAGTTACTGAACTAAATAGGCTAAAATTGTTATAAAATAAAGCTCAATGTAATTTCTCGTCCCTTGTGCTGTAGCAAAAACTTTGTTGTCAACTTGGTCCAGTTTGCATTTCAGGCTAAACACAATCTTCGTTAATATTACCACTAGAAAAAGCTTCAATCACACGTGAACTAAGTGATTCCCTGTATCGCATGTCGTTTCTATCATGCATCGCGATATAAATTTGACCCAAAATATTCACGGGTTCTTACATTTTTCTTTTTTGTTATCTGTGATTTAGATCAGTATTTTAGCGGCTGACATCTTACAGGCGATTGAAATAATGACCCCAAGTGAAAACGAAGGATGCTAAAAACCTTAACTTACGTTATGCCACGTTACTGGAGGTTGTGGTTAAGTTGACCAGAATCGCAAATGACATTTTGTTACAGTATAATTCAATCTGAAATCAGTTATATAAACAATTTAAACTGCTTTCATAAGCGCCATGTTACTGAAGTTATTACTTCATCCGGATGGAAGTAGTTCCACATTTATGGTGCTGAATTGTGCCTGGACCAGGAATAAAACTGATAAGTGGTGTAGCAAAAGTTTTTGGGATTCCTAATTTATTTTTCATTTCATGGGTTCTATACTTCCGTCGTCATTAATTCAGTAGAAGTTACAACTGCAAACGAAATAGGTTATGAGCATTATATAATAATTCCGTACTATTAACCAACTGCGGAGAAATGAATTGCCATAATATTGCGTTCAATCCGTCACTTTTTGACGGGATTGAAGCTAGTTATTCATAATTGAACAACATCGCTGATAAGAAAAAATATTGCCGAAACATTTAAATCGGCTTCTAAGCTGCTGCATGGAAATGAAAACATTTCATGTTAAACAACAAATACCGGAATTTAACTGGAAACAATTTTTTCTGTTTACCATTTCAGAGGTATATATATTGATACAATGTATAGACCGAAATACGAATCAGCTTCGTATGTATTTTTTCATGTGCGAGGTTGGTTATGATTTGCGATCACAAATATTTTTTCCCATCTGTTTGCAGTATTTCTATTCTACAATAAATACTGTGTAAACAATTTAAATTGCAATGGAACATATTCTCAACTGTCGTTTCTCCCTACACACCTGATTTCACAGTTCGCGTTTAAAAATTCTTTTTTAAAATTTAAAATTCTTTGAGTACAATATTGCAACCCTATTTATGCCCCTTACGAATTTTAATTTTGACACTTTAGGTGTGTCTGGTCCCTAACGCCAGTACATACAAAATACCCTATACTCTAAATCAGCGGCCAGCTTGTGATTATGGCGACTTTATACCTGCCATGTGCTGCTCTTAATTCGTAAGCCTCATCAACACACGTCTCATATACCTCAAGCAATCTCGTCTCCTGTTTTCCATTGGCTCAACCCAGCTCCTGTGTCGTATCAGTTACCGATTGTGTTCGGCAGTAATTTAAAAACTTCAATGTAGTTGCCCTCCTTTGAACTCCCTTTAACTCCTACATTTGATACACAAGATGTGGGCTTCGTATTTAACCACCACATTCAAACAAGGGTAGGACCAGACTCTAGCAATCCAATTCCCTCACTTCTCACATCTCTTCGCAACAGAGGAAAGATTTAGAAACTTCTCGCACGATCTGCCCAAATGATTTTACAATTAGTTTTTATGCCAAGACGTTTACCCACGATCTGCCCAACTTTTTCCTATTAATTTTCACACCATGATATTTACGTTTATGGTCTTCGGCGCAGGAGTCATACCAAACGGCAAATAGTGCAAGTTATTTAATTTTATTTTTGTGGAAGTGATGTCATTCTGACGCTGCAGCTGCCAAGCTACTTTAAATATTTTCGTAATTTTTCGGCATGTTTTCTTTTAATCAATGGTGTTGGGGAACTTTTAATATCATCTTTTATATTTCTGAAAGGTATCGTCTCCTGAAACAGAACGTTGTGGGGATTACTGGAGATCAGAGTACGACAGTAGTCAATCGCAAGACCCCGCCAAAAATCCGTTCCGAAACAGGTCTACACGTAACGTCTTGACTGACATTTTACTTGATCAGGCAAGACGTCAGATTAAATTGACCAAAAACTCGTGTCCACACTCTTACGTTTTTAACTTCCATCTTTGGCTCAGTTTTATTAAAAGAATGGTTGAAGCATTGCTTTTTGTGGTTATTACATACACTATGTCTGATGAGATTAGAAGGTAAGAATGATGGTCTAGAAGATGGTTGCTAAAGAGGAAAAGATTCTTTCATCTGAACATGCTTCGAGAATTACCTCATGAACTTTAAAACTGGCGTAATTATTTACGAATGGCTACGGACTATTATTTGTAATTGCTATCAATAATCGAAAAAAACAAAAACAAGACACTGCTGTGGGTAGGAAATTCTCACGCCTTGAGAGGCTGACTGCTATGTTAAGATTTCTAGTAACAAGTAGAAACTACGAAGATCTAGAGTTCACAACTGTAATGCCGAAACAAGCTCCAGATCTTTAGTTCACAGCTGTATTAATGTCGCAACAATCTCTTAGCCGCCTTATGTCAGAATCTTGTCGAGTTATATACGAAATGTTGAAACTAGGAAATATACACAATATTCAATTACGAAGACTTGGATAGGCCCTATGTTCCGGAAGATGCGAAACGCGTAAGGGATACATTCAAGGTGTACTTTAATAACCAAGGATCATGACATTGGCAGGACAACGCCATAACTCATTTAGGAGAATTTGATAAAATAAAATAATTTTGAAGACTATTTCCTTCGTTTATATTTAGCACTACTACTGTTTATAAATCTACTTTATTTTTATATGTACATTTCTGTTAATTTGAAGTGGTTAACAACTTAGTTCAACTTCTGAATCATCCTCTGTATAATTGTTTCTCTTGGGGTATCTTTTTAATTTAAGAATAAAAGGTAGAAATTCCACAGAGAGGGTTTGTAAATATCACCAAAACGTGTCGACTGCTAAATTTTTAGCAACTTTTTAAGAAACACTGAACGAAAAGTTTTGGTTACTTTTTTCATATCCGCTTCCTTTGTATCTCCAAGATACAATTGCTTATATTTATCAACCAAAGCAAATGCTCAATTTTCTTGTCTCGGTCGCTGTAGACAATTGACTAACTTTCCGTAAACAAGGATGACTAGGATAAAACTCAACGAATTCCGTAAACGAATCACTGTCCTAGATTCTAAAAGTCCATCGCGTATATTTTTTTCGAAAACAAAATAGTTATTTTAGCATCGACAAGCTGAGAGATGATTAAAGATTGAAGAGAAAACGTCAGTCAAGACCGAAGACCGAAAACAATGCTCTCAGTTATCGGTTTTCTGGAAATCGTCAGTCTTCATTCAGTTCAGGTAAAACGTCCGTTTTGCTGTCCACACACAATGTTTTGTCTGATAAGTTTTGCCTGATCAAGTAAAACGTCCGTCAAGACGTTAGGTGTAGACCTAGAGATGCCGTGGCTGTCCTTGGTGTATTGCAACCTAATTACTCCTCGAAAAGAATGGTCCATTGTGTATTACAGCGTACTTATTGCTTGAAAATACTTCTTGCGATTGACTACCGCAGTATATTAGTAGGGTCGGACCTTTATGGCCAAAAAATAGAAAAATTTCTATGCAAAAATGACCTTAAAAACGGGTAAATATGACCTAAATATAACAATACGACCAAATATTTATGTTTGCTATACAACAAAATTGCTTGGTTATAAATCGTTTATTTAATCTGGTATTATCGCTTTCATGTAGACGGCGTAATTTGCTCACTGCATCATTAGGAAATTAAATTTTAAATATTTTTGTTGAAATCACTTTAATTACACATAATTAAAAAAAAAACCGTTTTCGTTTGAACTAAAATTGTTCTCTCCAAATTCCTTTACATAACTCCATTTACTTCCCACTTTCACAAAATTTGGTCTTCGGTATGCCGGTACTAAACTTCCACTGCGGGTTTAATACTGACAGAATTAGATTCGAAAGTATTGGCGACAATTAGGCATTGATTAACGTGGCTCGATACAGTCATGCTGCTGCATTGTCAAGGTTAAAGGCGGATGGAATATTAACGTTTAGAGAGTGACAATGTAGCCTATAACTAATTATTGATTGGTGAATGCTGTCCAATTCAGTAACAGTGTTGTTTTTTCCTCCAATGTATAATAGGAGTACAGTTCTGTGAATAATAATTTCTCCTCATCTGTAGGCTTGCCAGATTTCTGAAATGTTCAACCGGGACACTAGAATAGGCTAGGCAGGAACAGACTGACATTTCTATCGCAGGCGACTTTCACCGGGGTGAAGGTGAGCGAGTCCAATGTTACAGTAACATTGGTACTGCACACGAGGAGTGTAATACTAATACAATACTGGACTCGCCCGGAGAGCGCATGCGCATGGTCATGATTGGAGAGACAAGGCGATGTGATGACAATATTTTTATATTTATTTATTAGCAGACCCTCATTCTTTTATAGTTTTCACTTTTCATACAGTACAGTTAAATAAATGACAAAGTAATTATCCTAAGTTATACTTCACAGTTAATTGTTTTAAGACATTTTTGGTCATCTATATCTATAAATTATAGTTTATAACCAAATTTAATTTTTACCGGGACGGAAGGAAAACCGGCCGGGACACCGGGACTTTGTCTAAAAACCGGGACAGTCCCGGTCAAACCGGGACGTCTGGCAAGCCTACTGATCTGTAACCTCTAATGAATTCCCGATACTATTGAAAATTTTTTTGTTTGTTTTAAAATGTGACCGTATTGTAATATGACGAAAACTAGAATATGCATTTACATGCTGTATAAAATACATTTAAATACAATCAGAAACTTTTAGTTGTTGTTGGAGCGGAATCGCAGTCTCCAATAGACCCGATTTAGGAACACCTAGAGTAAACAAACAGGTTATAATGTGCATTTCTTGCGTAAAATCTTTTACGCTTCTACCTACATTTCGAGTGGGATTTTACTTCATTTCTATATACTTGGTGCGACATTAGTGGAGTTCGCGATTCCGAGAGAAATTTGCATCATACTGCAGTAGTCAAACGCAAGACACTTAAAAATACTTTTTGAAGTACATTTCGCGACGTCATGCCGGCGCAGTGTGTATTACAACCTATTTTCTGCTTCAAAACAACGGTCCATGGTTTATTACAACTGAATTTCTGCTTGAAAATAATACGGCTTGCGACTGACAACAATAGGCACATGTCATTAGTAAAGTTGTAGCGGAATCGTCATCTTCGATAGACCTCTTGGTGGCTTCCTCCTACACTTTTCTCAAGTAGTACTGTGTTTACCAAATTTCAGACAGATGGGATAACATCCGAGGTCACTGTATGCATTATCTTGGTTCTCTGATAGGAGCCGCGTCGATATATTTAGCCCACCCGCGCTAGCTTCCTGCTACTATATAAGGCGATAGCGGCATCTGACAAAGCAGTCCTCTGAAGAAGGCCACAGCACGGTGGCAGAAACGTTAGGTTTAAATATATCGACGCGGTTCCACCAGAAGATAATAGGGACAACTTATCGGCTCCGGCTTATTGACGTGGCTCAAACTATTTCCTGTGTCGTAGGGCAGGCGTTGTTGACAGTTACCTGTGGAAGAAAAAGCAGGTGACCATCACTTGGTAGGAGATGGTAGCGGCCTCGCAAAGCACCCACGGCCAACACAGCGCGGGGTTCCTCAGGTTTGGTGCCGCGTAGATCATAGCGCACGACGAAATGAACAGTACGGAGAACGTAGCCATCATGCAGGCGCACAGGCGTCGCACCAGACTGCCAGCCACGGGAGTCCACTGCTGCGGGCCCATCAGCATAAACACGGACCACGCGCCCGCGGGGAACGTTTCGGTCAGATACTGCACCGCCTGTATCAGCGCGGAGAACGCGCACACGAACCCCATGACCGCCACGGCCCTCAGGCAGTACATCTCACCAGGCCCTCGCTGACTGCACTGCCTCGCCCCGCAGAAGTCAATGCGCCGCATCGCCACAGATAATACAGAAACACTGCAAAGATCACACGATGCATCGTGTAAGATGGCGGAAATGAATAGCACCAAACATGACCACTCTTACATCAGACGAAATTGGATCTGTTCGAAGCTAAACGTACTGCTAGCACTGACTAGGGGAGCATCAGACATGTTAAGAACGGATTTTGATCTCCTGCATATGTGTTGAAGGATACACACCACATATGTCTGTGGTACAGTAGTTTCTTCTAATGCGCCATAGTTTTTGAGATATTCGCATGCAAAGAAACAAATATATTAAGTATTAAAATTATTGCAATACGTTATCAAATAGCAGCGTGGTCTATGCGGTAAGGTGTTAGTTAAATAACATTCTGACTTTGGTTCAAATCCTCGTAGTATTAAATAATTTGATTTATTTTTATCGTCAGAAATTGTCAAGCATGACTTTTTTAAATTTTATTTCAACTTCATTTACATACTTTCACCAGCGCTATTAAATTAATACAAATCTGGTGAAATATTGGTTAAGTCCTACGTTGTAATGCATTCTTAACATTTCAACTTGTCTCTGTCATAAAAGTTCACGTAATTTTTTAATCAGTCATTTTCAATCATGGATAGATGAGACCTTTCAAGAGTCATGAGAACTGATCATCATGAATACATGAAATTTGCGAATAGAATATGTTTTGCGGTGCTTTCTATCAGTTACACCCACAATGTTGTATCGATAGAGGGAATCGATTGCTCTAGTTGTAAACAAATGTGACATTTCGAGATGGACGCCACTAAGGAAATATAAATATGAATTTCATGATTTTTTTCTTTCTTATGATGCAAACAGCATTTCAACCTAATTATCACCTTCACGATAAAACAAAAAAAGATTAGGTAGATATGATCCTAGTAAGAACAATGTATGTGTGATTAAAAAAAAATTGAAGGAAGCATCCTGGAATGATTTGGGGAAACCCTGGAGAACCCAAATCTGGATGCCCGGACGGGGATTCGAACCCGCTTCCTCCAGAATGCGAGCCCACCCACGCGCCATTTCTTGGTCAACATCTGTGTTATGTTCATTGTGCTGGCGGCATTTCTCAGTTGGGCAGCCGCCTAATCTTTCAGCATTTTTAATCTATTTTTTTGCCATTTTCTGTAAATTGTGAGAGGGAAACGTGAAAAAGATATTGAGACAAAGTCAAAGAGGTTAGTGTCAAAGTCGTACATCAACCGGTATCGGTACCAATTATTTGACAGCATTGTAACATTACAACCAAGGACTGAAATTTATGTATCTTATTATACACTTATAACATTTTAGTTTGTATCGGTTAGTTTGAATCGCAGACAGGGACTTTTAGGAAAATTAAATATCAGTGATATGTTGTTGTAATAAGTCATCCATAAAAAAAAAAAAAAAAAAAAAAAAAAAAAAAAACACGAGCGCAAATGTATTTATGAACACATGCTGGCACTCGGGAACTCGGAAAATTTTCTATTATTGGTAAAGGAATCTACGATTGGAATAAATTACTAGCGGAAGTGCTTAATAGTTTATTAAAAACACTGAAAGAATATAGGATAAAAATTAATAAGAAAAAATAAAATTGGTGTGTTAGAGAAATTTCCAACGGAGCATACGCTGCAATGCAATTAAATTAAATTAAATTAAAAGAACTGAAACCAGATCAGCGTGTACAAGCTGCTACACGAAACTACTAGAACCCCAAACTAACTACACAGTTTAATTTAGCTTCTGGACGAAGATCAAAGAACTTGACAGAACACATGGAAGTGCCACCGATGTTAGACGTCCACACGGATATCAGATATATTGAAGAAAGCGATAAGAATAACGACATAATGATGGATTAAATTTCAAGTCTACCTGGAAGACCAGCATGCCTGTTCACAGATGGCCCCAAATTTGAGCACGGCGTTGGATGCACATTTGTGCACTCAACAAATAACAAGTCCGAAAACATGTAGCCTCCCTAAAGAGGGGGCCGGTGTTCACTGCCGAATTCCTTCAAATGGTGAAAGAGAAATAAGAGAATAGCAATAATCACAGATTCCCTGACTGCTATTACGAAATTAAATAACATCTCCAAAGATAATGGCAGATGGTTGATAGCTTACTAGATACTTCGAACGGTGACCAAACTACCGACCGGTGTTACATTTAATTAAATTGCAATAGAGCGCAAACTCCAGTGGCAATTTCCCTACACACCCATCTTCCCCATTTCCTGCACACACCTACATTTTCCAACTACAAATTTTAACTTTAAATAATTTCAACGTTTTTGGTAAATTATTCACCAATTCTCTTGGTAATTTATTCCAATCCCTGGCACCCTTACCATAAAAAGACAATCTTCCTACAATTTTGTGCCTGAAATCTAGTGCCATTTTGTGGTCATGGTCATCTTTTCCCTTCCATGCATTACTTTTAATTCTTACACCAATATTTTTCACCAATATACGTCCAATACACTTCCATGGCCCTCTTCACCGTCCTCCCATCCCCTGTCTTCCAATGAATCCCATTCCAGCTCTTTTATCATATCTGTTACTGATTGCATTTTGCGGTAATTTCCAGAAACAAATCTAGCAGCCCTTTTTGCACCCTCTTCAACTCCTGTATTTGATACTCAAAATACGGGTCCCACAGTACACTACCATATTCAAGCAATGGTCTGACCAAAGTTTTGCAACCCAGTTCCTTTACTTCTCTCGTACATCCCATCACTCTCTCCAACAGGTGCAGAATTTGGAAACCTTTACCGGCCCAGTTAAGCTTGTTATAAAATGTAATGCCAAGATATTTAAATTTCAAGTCTTCATAAAATAGTTCTTTTCCAACCTTATAATCATAATCAACCTTTACTTTTTTATTTGTGTATCTAATAAGCTGGCTCTACTTTGGATTTAACTCATCCCATGTTTACCAACCCAACTAGATATCATGTCCAGATTTACAAAGGACACGTTGGTGTTAGAGGAAATGAAAAAGGATATAAACTAGTCAAAGTGGTCTCATTCAACAGAATCAAAACCAACCCTGCAACGGATCTAATGGTTCTACACAAAGCGATGAAAGAATGGGCCAGCGAATTGAAGACAAGAGGCCACCACAAAGGCAGCTACTGTGGAAAAATTCATCCCCCCATCCCACGTGCACATTGGTTCCCCAATCGAAAGTACGCAAAAAGTTTTCTATATTCCCAACGTGACTCAAGTTTAACTATGGCCGATTCAAGAAATATCTGTATAAAATCAACATAGTCAATTCCCCCTTCTGTGAATGCGGTGGAAGCTGCTTGCGAGACGAGGATCATCTGTTTTTCGTCTGCAAACGCCACTGGGATGAGTCGTCACTACTGATTACGGAACTGCAAAGACATGGTGCGGAATCGCCCACCAAGATACAACATCTTCCCCACAAAGATGAATTGGAAATTTATATAATTATGTATAGATTTTACAAAATCACATAGGGATATATATGAAACCAGAGGTAGTACTCCACAACAGAATACTACAAAACCCTACTGCAAGAGACAAGATGACCAAAAGAGGAGTCAGAACTTAAAAGTCAAGCCAGATATCTGTTACCTCTCGTCTCATCCTTTGTAATTTTGCAGGCTCCAAGAAGTTTGTTGTCATGACACACATCTAAACCAATCCACAGCTCAACGACCTAAAAGAGCCTCCGCTACAACACTGCCACGGCCTGGGAGCCGCGCAAGCTCACTATAGACCGAAAGGACCCACGATCATCACAAAGGAAGACATTAATGTATACACATTTTTTTTGTATTTATAATATTATAATCATTGTCATCCAAGACTAATTCATTCTCATAACTACAACATGTAAGAAATAATTGGATGAAGATAAATGCAAAGAAGAGTCAGCTAATTAGATACACAAATAAAAAACAAAAGGTTAATTATGAATATAAGGTGGGGGAAGAATTGCTTGCTGAAGACTTGAAATGTAAATATCTTGGAATTACTTTTAATAACAAACTTAACTGGGCAGGACACATAGGACAGGTGGTAGGAAAAGGTTTCAAAGTTCTGCACTTGTTGGAGAGAGTGATGAGAGGATGTACCAGAGAAGTCAAGGAATTGGGTTACAAAACTTTGGTCAGACCATTGCTCGAATATGGTAGTGTAGTATGGGACCGACATTTTGAGTATCAAATACAGGATTTGGAGAAGGTACAAAGAAGGGCTGTTAGATTTGTTTCTGGAAATTATGCAGAATGCAATCAGTGACAGATATGATAAAGGAGCTTGTAACATAACAGTAGCATTCCGCCGACCCGCAAGTAGCGCCGAAGTGAGCGCATGATTACATTGTTTAAAGTCAGTCGTTATCGAGGTATTGTAGCGAACGGCTCGCGTCGCGTAATGTGAGACGCTATACTAACTGTGCGGGTGTAGCAAGAAGTAAGAAGAAGAATGAACTAGTTTAACCATTGCGACGTATGTTTTAAATTGATTTGAACAGTGGGTTGAGATACCAGAACAGTGAAGTGTGGCATCGAAATAATATAGTGTGGACTGATTTGGATTAAAAACTTTCCTTTTGTTTCTAAGAATCTTGCAATCGACGGATTACGAAGTTTCAATAGCCTTATCATCTAAATTCTGATAGTGGCCAACTGGTTCGATGTGTACTTTATTCAAATAAATGTGTGGAGAACCGATTTTCATTACTTAAGACTTGAAGATTTTTCTTAATTAGTTATCCTCACACTTTTATCGGACTGGTTTGGACCCTGTCTGGCGACCGGCGGCGACTACGAACTCATTTATCCAACTTCGGGTGCTGTATGTTAGTAATTAAAACTTTAGCAAGCACGAAGTTCGGTCTACAGTAAGTATCAGGTCAACCACAAGAAAGGCAAGTAGTCTTACATGGCGACGAGTGACAGGACTGTGTGGTAGAAATCAGTACTAGGAGGAGAGACAATTTTTCTCAAATCCTAGGAAAACACACAAAAGAAAGAAAAGGAAAACTAGTGATATCAAGACGACGACAATCAAAACAGTGAGTGTCGACAATACCCAAAGGTGCGGAAGAACTCCCACTCGACGAAGGCAGCGCGGCTGGTCAAGGAGCAGCGGGGAAGACATTCTACATTGTTCGGCGCGGAGCTGGGCAGCCGAGACGACGAAGGCGGGAGAAAGAAGAATCGTCGTGCAGAGTCTCCGAAAGCTAAGAACGCGCTGTGCGCTGCTTGTTTGGCTATTTTTGAAGGCTTAAATCCTTTCCTAATTTTTTCTGATAATTTTCCTTTTTTTCTGTGAAATATCGAGGAAGAAAAATCGGACCAGATTTTTCTCTCCTAACTTGACAATACATTTTGTTCTCCTTTGTCATCAGTGATGACAGAAGCAATTATTTAAACTCCACCTGTAGTTATGCCTGTAGTGCAACCTTTTATTTCCTTTTTTCTTTAAATGGCATGCTTAGCTAGATAGCTTGCAGCAGCTGGCGCTTCGTGTATAACGGCGTTGTTGTGGTTTGGTGGTCTGATTCGCGGGAAGCGAATTTGCCGTGTTTTGTGATCTTGTTTTCTGTGTAAAATTATAATCATGCCGGGAACCGAGGGAAGCTCTAAGGTAGATATGCCGGAAATGGTCCGAGTGATAAATGAGTTATTAAATTCCAAGTTGGACAATTTAACGACTAATATGGAAATCTTAAGTTCCAGGTTTGAAAATTTAAACATAAATTCTGAGATTCAAAATTCCAAATTGGAAAATTTAAATACGAATTCCGAGATCCTAAATTCCAAGTTTGGAAATTTAAATTCAGACCTTAAGTCAAGCACTGAAATCCTCCATGATAAATTTGAAAAGTTAGATTCAGATCTTAAATTAAGTACTCAAACCTTTGATTCCAAGCTCGATAATCTAAAAGCTGAGCTAAAGTCTGACGCGGAAATGTTACATTCTAAGTCTCTGAATGAACACAAATCCCAAATAGCAGAATTACGTAAGGATATGGAAGAGTATCGTGCTTTGTGTAATATGCGAGCAGAGGACTTAGCAACCCAGTTTTCCGATTTAAAACAAGAGTTAAAGGGTGAAACTGGTAGTTTGCGCCAGGAAACCGACGCCTTGCAAGAACAATATGCGCAGTTGCAAGAAAAAAGCGATAGTCACTGCCACCGTATAAAGACGATCGAAGGACAGTTCCAAACATTGCAAGAAGGTACCCGACAGGGCTATGCGGAAGTGAAATTTGGGATGAAAGAGATAACTGCGGAGGTGGAACAGCTGGATGAGAAGTTGGAGAAATTAAAAGTGTCAACTGCCGTATTTGTGGATGAGAGAATGAAGGTACATGCGCCGCTAATTATAAAGCAAGAAGTATTAAAACAAGTGCCGGGTGTAGTGAGAGAAGAATTCTGTAAATACAAAGAAACCGGAAAGGGCACCGTAATTCCTGTTCAATGCTACGACGAAAAGATTGATTGGGAAGAATTTTCGGACCGAAATGGCATCCATCCTGTAAAGTTTATTAAAAATTTCGAAAATTTTCCACCTTTTATGGCTGCTAGTGAGGAGAAGAAAATTAATATGGTAATAAAACATTTAAGAGCAGGACCCCGACTGTGGGCAGAGCAATTAGAGGAGGAATTTTCATCTTTCGAGCAGTTCAAAGAAGATTTTTTGAATCTTTACTGGTCGGCAGAGCGGCAGATCGCCGTAAAATCAGAATTAATGTGCGGTGACCGTTATGACCCGAGAAGAGGATCGCAAACCGATTTTTTCATGCGGTGCTATGCATCTTGCCGATACTTAGACCAGCCTCATAGTGAAGAAGAGTATGTACGAATGATTGCGGCTAGGTTACCGGAACAGACACAGCTAATACTTACTAGCCACAAGATCCGCTCCATAAAGGATGCTGTAGATATGCTGGGAAGATTAGATGTACAAGAGCAAAGAATGTACAGAACAAGATACCAGGGACAACATAACACTAATCATTTTCAAAATAACGGATTCAGACAGGAAAACCACCGAAGAGAAGGGAATAAAAATTTTCGGCAAGAACCGGAAAACTCAGGCCGGCAAGACGGAGTTCGAAAGGAAAACATAGAGGAAGGAAAATCTCATAGGCGGTTCCAGAATCATAACTACCGACCGCAAAATGAAGAACATAGGGTAGCAGTGGTTTCAGAAGACAATACCAGACATTTAAACTAGTGCCTGCCACTGAGAAGGCTTCGCCAGCGGCGGAGGCAGAAAAGAGGCCGAATACAGAGAAAATAGTATTAGTAAAAGAAGAAAAAATAGGCTTGAGGCGGAAAAAGGATCAACCAGAAATATGTCTATATGATACAGTATTTAATAACGAAGTTGAAGAAGAACCGATAAGATACGAGAAAATTTTATTAACCAGTACAAGTGAAGAATTGAAGGCGGATGAGGTAGAAGATGAAAATGAATTTGATCAGGAAATGGAAGTCGGAGAATCTGAGATCAGAGGAGAAGGCGAAGATGACATTTTTGAAATTGAAAACGAAAGAATTCAAGAACACATTTGGAGAGAACAAAGGAAATTACGCGAGGGTGAGATGATGTTAATAGGAATTGATGGTTCGGAAAATATGGATACAGGCGAGGTAAGCCTGGACGGGATTAAAGTTGTGCGGAAGTCTTATGTATTTCATGACGGCGCAGCCGGCGAGCGCGACGGCAGCCAACACACGCGTAACAGTCCAGGCGTAAACAGTGTTGGTACCTGTGCCAAAAATAATTTGAAGCACGCGGCAGCCGCTGGCGCGGTATACGAACAATGCGAAACATTTCTGTCAACTAAAGCGAGCTATGGAAAGGAAAGATCAATACCAACAGACTACGGAACTTGTAAAGAAGATGTCGGGAAGCTGAAGCAGTCACAGATATATGAAGAAGAGAAAAGAATTGACAGAAAGTCAATAAAATGGAAGAGTAAAGATAAGTTGCGGCGGGACGAAGATTTACCATATAGTGACAAGCAATTAACGGACATTACTAGTACTTGCTACTCAGATTTGAATAATGAAGAGAATCTAACGGCTC
Organism: Vandiemenella viatica; assembly: GCA_031002005.1. Taxonomy (NCBI): domain Eukaryota; kingdom Metazoa; phylum Arthropoda; class Insecta; order Orthoptera; family Morabidae; genus Vandiemenella; species Vandiemenella viatica. Next base: position 254,132,312 of record CM061919.1, read on the forward strand.
GAAAATCACAAGTCTTTTCAGTCTACAATAACGACCCGAGAGAAGATTTATTGGAAGAAGAAGGAATTTTAAGGAGAAAAGAAGCCCGTACACCTACTGTTTTGGTGAAATTTAAATCACGACAAGTAGAAGCCTTGATAGATTCTGGCGCGGACATATCCTGTGTTTCGGAAAAGCCTATTTCAAATCCTTGTGAATGAACCTGACGCATGTTTACACTCGGTACAAGGAATGACAGTTACGGTAGCAAATGGGGGTAAAATTAAAAGAATCACCCAGCAAATTCGAGTAGATGGTGAGATTGGAGGACACAGGATTGAAATAAAAGCATTTGTTATCCCTAAATTAACCGTTGATCTAATTCTGGGAGTCGATTGGCTTGCCGAGAAAATGGTTAAACTGGACTGGGAAGAGAATAGTCTGCAATTTATTACGGAAGGAAAAAGAGTGAATATAAGTTATGAAACCAAAATTCGTGAAGAAGGAAAGGAAGCGGTTCAAGTTAGAGTCATTTCAAGAGGAGAGGTGCAGGAGTTTGTATGCTATGATGAGCCTAGTGAGGAAGAAGTGCAGCTGTCACAGTTATTGGTCGAAAAGGACAGTGAGGATTTAATGTACTCGCAACAACAGCTCGAAAATGAAGAAGAAGCTCAAGTGCGGGTGCAGGAAATTATTAACGAGTTTCAAGAGATATTTTCAGATAAACCTGGCTTAATTAAAGGATATCAGTGCCACTTCAAGGTCAAGGACGACACGCCATTTACTGTTAAACCTTATCCTATTCCCTTTGCGCTGAAAAGCAAGGCACAAGAGGAGATAGATCGTATGTTAGAATGGGGTGTGATCGAACGATCAAATAGTGCATTTGTAAACCCTTTGGTCGCAGTAACCAAAGCTGATAAATCAATAAGACTAGTTTTGGACGCAAGGGCGCTTAATAAAATTCTGGTTACTGAAAGAGACCATCCATTACCAGTCGACGATATCTTGCAAAAATTTCATGGTGTCAAATACATGAGTTCCTTGGATTTAACAGCATCCTATTGGCAAGTACCCATTGATGAAGCTTCGAGGAAATATACCGCTTTCCGGTTTGAAGGCAAATGTTTTCATTTTCGTGTGTTGCCTTTCGGATTGAATAACGCTGTAGCCAATTTTATAAGGGCACTTGATCAGGTGTTAGGAAGGCGATTGAGAGACAAAATCCACACGTATGTCGACGACATAATTATTGCTTCACGAACTTTAGAAGAGCATCTTGAGACACTACGAGAAGTGCTTACTGCTTTGAAAAAGGGAGGAATGACTTTAAAAATTAAGAAATGTGTATTTTTGAGGAAAAGATTGAATTTCTTGGGGCATGTTATACTGCCTGAAGGGATAACCGTTGAAGACAAGAAAGTAGAGGCGATCAATAAATTCCCTAGACCAACTACTAAGACTCAATTAAAAAGTTTTCTGGGATTGTGCGGTTATTACAGAAAGTTCATACCCGGACAGGCACTGAATAGTGTGCACCTCAGAGATCTTGGGAAGGCTAGGACCCCTTGGAATTGGACTGAAAGTTGTGAAGAGGATTTTAATAGAATTAAACGAGAGCTGTCACAAAAGATTGTGTTAGCACACCCGGACTGGAACTTAGACATGTGTGTGGCCACGGATGGGTCTCACTACGGACTCGGTGCACAGGTTTTTCAAGAGGTCAATGTCGGAGGGAAAATTGAGCAGAGAACCATTGCATTTGCCAGTAGAATGTTGAATCAACATGAATTGTCCTATAATACCACAGAAAAAGAGACTCTTGCTATTATATGGTGTTTCCAGAAGTTTCGAGCACTATTTCTAGGGAAGAAAAACCGTGATATACACAGATCATAAGGCATTATCGTTTTTGATGAACTGCAGGTTGGTACACGGGAGGCTGACCCGGTGGGCCTTACTAATGCAGGAATTTGAGTTTGAAATTAGATACCGACCTGGTGCAGAAAATCTGGTAGCAGACTGCCTCTCACGTTTACCTGTCGGTTTAGTCGAAGGGAAGAATAATATTCAGCCAGCACAAGAAGCACACATTCATTATATTCATGGGGTGACAGGAGAAAATGAAGTTGTAAAATTACTGAAGAATATGAAGACCTTACAGGAGCAGGATGAAGTGATTAAAGAGGTAAAGGAAGAAATTTTAAAACCCAACTACCAGGGAAAATTATCAAAATATTATTGTGTTCATAGAGACGTAGTCTTTCAGCGAAATTCAGAAATAAGTAAGGACTGGAAATTGTGGATACCAGAAAAGTTTGTAGATAGCTTGATTAACCATCATCATTTGAGTTACGGTCACTTTGGGCCTGGTAAATGTCACCGAATCATCAAGGAACACTGTTATTTTGTTAATATGGCGAGGAGGATAGCAAAGCTACTGTCCACATGTGACCTATGTCAGAGGACGAAGGTGGATAATGTGTTGAGGAGAGGAGAGATGAAGTGTATTTTACCTGAAAATGTATTGGAGTTAGTCGCAGTTGACGTGTATGGCCCACTGCCTAAGTCTAGAGGTGGAGTGACACAGATACTGGTCGTAATTGATGTTTTTTCAAAATTTGTCAGATTGTACCCGTTGAAGAGGGCTACAGCCAAGCTGATGGCAAATAAAATTTTAAACGATTTCGTACCGAAGGTTGGAAAACCTAGGAGGGTTGTCTCAGATAACGCCCCTCAATTTTGTAGCAGTAAATGGACCGAGAGGTTGGAGCAAGTCGGGATAGAGGTAGTGCGAACTTCCTTATATCACCCTCAAAGTAATGTTTCTGAACGAGTAATGAGAGAAATAGGGAGGTGTTACTGCACAGACAACCATCAGAGATGGGCCCTTGAAGTTGAGCACTTGGAGCATATACTTAATGACATACCACATGATTCTACCTCGGTAGTGCCGCGGGAAGTCATGTTCGGCGAGAAGGCACTCCGTATTGTAACGGAATTCGTAGATTTTCCTACAACTCGTCAAGTGAACCGTGAAGAGTTGATTAAGACAGTTCAACAGCAGATGAAGAAGAAAGCTCAGAGGAGGAAGAAGCGGCATGATCAAAGAGGGAAGGCAATCGACTATAAGCCGGGTGATCTGGTACTGGCGCAGACTCATTATAAGTCCTCTAGCGTAAACAAAGAAATTAGGAAGTTTAAGTATTTGTATGAAGGCCCGTATCGGATTGCTAGCTGCCCTAGGAAGAATTCCTATTTATTAGTGTACCCTGTTGGTCAAAATATCAGGGGTACTTTCAATGTTACTTCCCTTAAACCCTACAAAATGTTACCAGAAGACTTATCTGACTAAAAGGAGGGGACACCCTTTATCCTTATTTTTTTTTCTAATTTTTATTTGGCGTAGGCCGATTACCTCATCGCTGCGGCGAACAAATCTTTAATTTTTTTCCGGCTAAAGCCAATAAACTAAATCCACATTTCCACTCTCGTACCCTGCCTGAAAAAATGCCAAAGCAGCTGCAGCAACAACAGTAGGCTTTGTGTAGTGCAGTGTAGTGCGTGAAGTGCTTCGACAAAAGTCGTATAGAGGTTAATGACCTCTACCAGTGTCGCAACCGAGGACTCCACCCATAGAGCCTACGGTAGAAGCGGAAATATTTTTTTTGTCATGGTGTATATATGTTCTTTCTTTTCAGTTTTATTTTTTGTGAGAGTTGACAGTCTATTTGAGAACTGTGACCACGAAAACTATGACAATTTCATGTGGTTCCTTCGTGTATTTTTTTTTCTGTATATGTTTTCTTGATGTTGTTTGTGTGCCTGTTTTTTTTAATTTAAATATGTTAAATGGCTTTGTGTATCTTATGTTAGTAGGTTGGCCACACTTGAGAGTCTGAAACTTGGTATTTGTAAATTTTCTTTTTTATTGTAATGATAATTCTTCAGTTTCTTTTGAAAAAAAAAAACCTGAACAATTATCACAAATTGGTAGTTGGGGAATGTAACATAACAGTAGCATTCCGCCGACCCGCAAGTAGCGCCGAAGTGAGCGCATGATTACATTGTTTAAAGTCAGTCGTTATCGAGGTTTTGTAGCGAACGGCTCGCGTCGCGTAATGTGAGACGCTATACTAACTGTGCGGGTGTAGCAAGAAGTAAGAAGAAGAATGAACTTGTTTAACCATTGCGACGTATGTTTTAAATTGATTTGAACAGTGGGTTGAGTTACCAGAACAGTGAAGTGTGGCATCGAAAGTAATATAGTGTGGACTGATTTGGATTAAAAAACTTTCCTTTTGTTTCTAAGAATCTTGCAATCGACGGATTACGAAGTTTCAATAGCCTTATCATCTAAATTCTGATAGTGGCCAACTGGTTCGATGTGTACTTTATTCAAATAAATGTGTGGAGAACCGATTTTCATTACTTAAGACTTGAAGATTTCTCTTAGTTAGTTATCCTCACACTTTTATCGGACTGGTTTGGACCCTGTCTGGCGACCGGCGGCGACTACGAACTCATTTATCCAACTTCGGGTGCTGTATGTTAGTAATTAAAACTTTAGCAAGCACGAAGTTCGGTCTACAGTAAGTATCAGGTCAACCACAAGAAAGGCAATAGTCTTACAAGCTGGAATGGGATTCATTGCAAGACAGGAGGATGAGGAGGGTAATGGGAGTGTACAGGGCGTATACTGGCGATGAGGCATGGAAAGATATTGCAGTAGGTATGAAAAGTAGTTCATGGAAGGGAAAAGATGACCATGACCACAAGCTGGCACTCGATTTCAGGCACAAGGATGTGGGAAGATTTTCTTTTTTAGGTAAGGGTGTCAGGGATTGGAATGAGTTACCAAGGGAAATGATGAATAACCTACCGAAAACGTTAAAAGAATTTAAAGTTAAAATTTGTAGAGGGCAAATGTAGGTGAGTGAAGGATAGCGGGAAGTTGGGTGTGTAGGGAAATTGCCACCAGTGCGTGTGCTCCATTGCAATTAAATTAAATTAAAAAATTGTACTTCAAGATTATTACATCTTCATCCATCTAACATGTTAGAAATAATTGTAATTTTTCTGGCTATAATTTGTAAGAAATAATTGTGCTTTATTTGGCTGTATGGAACCTATTAGATTGTCATTAAAATGTAATAAAAAAGTGCCACCGATGGAAAATAGGAGCCTTTGAATTTTTTTTTGTAGGGATATAGGAAATTAAATGAATTTGTGTTGACGAAAGCACATTCTGAAAATGATGGATGATGAAAACATTTAACATAAAGTATTGCAAAAAGAAGCGATAAGATAGCCGAACACCTACTTATACCAGCGGAAGTGTTTAATTTGACGAGTAATAATTTAATTAACAATGAATATATGCATGATAAACGTTAGAATAATGAAACATTAATATATGTATATAAACTAGGCCATGTGTGGTAACGTATATGTCGAGATAAAAATATCGCAGCAGGTTAGAAAGACGTGGGCTATTTCGACTGAGTAACGGCCGGTTGGAGGGAGTAATAAAATCTAGAAAAGTCTAGTGCAATTTGTAAGCGGGCGTGCTGCCCATCTGTGCCGCTGTTAACATCTCTGACGAAGGAGGAAGACATGGCGGCTCGACTTCAGTAGTACTACGGCGGCATGGCGAGGACTGTGGTGACGTGCGGTTTGATCCTCTCGTTCACGATGTTTATGGACATCCTCCAGCTGCTGACGTCACAATCTACGGACTCCGAGTGGTCCATGATGACCCTCAAGGGACACCAGGCCTGGTTTCCCGTAGTTTTGGGACACTCGGTCGCGAGGCGACTTTGCGGATTTGCGAATTTAATTTTCACTCTGCTTTTCTTCGTAGCTACTATGATGCTCTGCTTTGCGACAAGCTACAAGAACTTTCAGTACGCCATACCGTGGTTGTTGTGCGAGATTTCCATACTCGCCTACCAGATCACCATCGCCTTCCTCAACCAAGCGAGGTAAATGTTTTGATTCTGGTGAGGTTTACGATACCGGCCATACGGTTTGCTTATGAGGGAGCGTCCATAAACCACGTAGCTCCATTTTGGCTTCCCTTTGAACTCCCCCCCCCCCCCCACGTAACACGCTGCTTTTTCCCCCTATTGATTGCAGAAGACATTTTGTATTGTTTTCACTTGTCAGACTATCGTAAATTACATACGGGGATAATTATATGAATGAAATAAATATTCACATGTTGTGTGTTCTGTACCTCATTTTAACTGTGTCAAACAATATGAATGGAAAGCTAGGTGGCCTTTCTCGGAACCCCCGTTTCCCCCCCCCCCCCCCCTCACGTAGCCCAGCGTAGCTTTCCAGCCAACCCCTCCCACCCTAAACCTAGCCACGTAGTTTATGGACGCTCCATAAGTACATGATGACTTAATAAAAATGAAAGATTTGCCCAAGTTTCTGTTCTTCACATTGAACAAAATGAGAAGTGATACTACACGATTTGGGGATTACTGGAGATTTCGCCAGGAGTTATAATACTGCAGTGGTCAAACGCAAGACTCCACTAGAAATTCTTTCCGAATTACATTTAACGGTTTCATGGTGGTACAGGCTGTATTACAACCTAATTTCTGCTTGAAAATAATGGTCCAGGCTGTATCACAACGAAATTACTGCTTGACAACAATACGTCTTGCGACTGACTACAGCAGTATTCCAACGATATTACTGAATTTGTTGTAGCGGCATCGCGATCTCCAGTAGACCCAAAATTTGCATTCAGCGAAGCCAAGTGTGCTAAGCTGTATAATAGGTCCTGTCCATTTTTACCGCGTGGTGTTGTACTCGTTTGCTGTATAGGTGGCTACCGAACGAGTTTTCGTGTAGTTTTCAATCCAGCCTTTAATGCGGGCAAATATACACTTAAAGTTCGCTCTGGTTTGAAATTAAAAAAAAAAAGGTCTATTGGATATCGTGATTCCGCTACAACAAATTCAGTAATGACGTCAGAATACTGTTGTAGTCAATCGCAGGATGTATTATTTTCAAGCAGTAATTCAGTTGTGATACAGCCTGAACCATTATTTTCAAGCAGAAATTAGGTTGTAATACAGCCTGGACCAGCAAGAAACCGTTAAATGTTCTTCCAAAAGTGTTTTTAGTGGTGTCATGCCTTTGACCACTGCAGTATTATGACTCTAATTCTGGCGGAATAGCATCTATAGTAATTCCCCCCCCCCCCCCAAATGCTGTGGTGGTTACGATATTTCGGCTGCTGTGCGAAGTTCCACTAGCAGAAAAAACTACATTAAGATGTAAACAACGATAGATACGACATAGAAATTAGGTATCTGCAATAAGGTGTTCGATAGTTACATTTCAGTGTGGTCCAGGCTGCATCAAAACCTCATCCAAATGAATTTATTCCTGTACTACTGGTGCAAAATTAACGATTTCTCGATATGAGACGTATTAGTGATGGACTACTTTCCGTGGAAGGCCCCCGTTAGTGACATTTAAACCTGCGAGCGTAACGTATCACATTCAGCAACGTAGTGACGTCATACTCTCTCCATCCGGAAGTGTTTCCATCGCGAGGCGGTAACTGGTTGCAGCAATATCGCGATCTAGATATTACCCCAAAAAAATGCGATAAAGGTTTGGCTGGGTTAGAAATTTAAAAAAAATAATGCAGTGATTTTTTTTTTCAATAAACTAGAAACAATATTATATACATGTTTATCGATTGATGATTGCCTTTGCAGTTGATGGTTTAGCTTAATAAGCCAGAGAAATTTTCTTTTTTTCCTATCCGTGTCTCGACTGGTTTGATGAAATCTTCCATCCCTTCCTATCTTGTGCTAACCTCTTCACCTCAACACACCCCTTACAACCCGGGTTGCTTCATATAGTCTGTCTACCTCTACAGTTCTTTCCTTCAACTGAACCCTCCACTAACAAATCAACCAATTATGCATGTCTGAAAATGTAACCCACCATCCTGTCTCTTCTTTCTGTAAGACACTTCAAGCTTTTTTTTGACCCATTATTTCCAAAACACATTTCATTCTTTATCTGTCCACTTAGTTTTCAGCATCCTTCCATAGCTCCATATGTGAAATGCTTCAATTGTTTTCTTTTTTCCTTTTCCTTTTCAATACCAGATGAAAGTAAAATTGGAATTACTGGAGATCGTTATTCCGCAAGGAATTTGCTTCATAGTACTTTATTAGTCAAACGGAAGACCGCTAAAAACACCTTTGGAAGTACATTTAACGGTGTTATGCTAGTCCAGGCAGTATTACAACCTAATTTCTGCTTGAAAATAATGGTCAAGGCTGTATTACATCGGCATTACGGCTTGAAAATAATACGTCTTGCGATTGACTGCAGCAGTATTATTACGTAACTAGTGAATGTTGTTATAGCGGAATTGCAATCTCCAGTAGACCAGTAAAATTATATTCTTATTTTTATTATATAATTGTATGTGTAGTGTGATATTCAGCAACTTGAGAGGGCATTAATTCTCTATTTCGGTTTTAAAAATAAAATTTAGTAGCTAGCTATCCAAACAGATGAAAAAGCTAGACACATTTCATAGTATAATTACAGATACGACATGAAAGTAGGGCATCAGCAATATCTTATGCAATGGCTACTTTTTCTTGTGCTCCAGGATGTATTCTCCACACAAGACTATATGAATTTATTTTTCGTTTAGCATAGTAACAGGGAATCCGCAATATTAGGAATAATTGATACGTAGCGCGTTTCGATTATGGAGCTTGACAATTACATATTCCGGGATGTAGTTCAAATATACTGCATCGCTTGCTGGTGGTGCTGCCTAATGGCTGGCTGAGCTATCTCTATTACGGCCGTATTCGCCTCCTTAAAAATTTAACTGCGATGATCACGCTCCGGTCACAATTTCCCTGCACACCCGTTTTTTCACCCTTTCCTGTACTCGCCTACTTTTGCCCTCAACAAATTTTCAACTTTAAATTGTTTCACAGTTTTTGATAAATTATTCATCAATTCTCTTGCTAGCTAATTCCGATCCATGGACCCCTTAGCTACCGAAGAAAATCTTCCCACACACTTGCGCCTGAAATAGTGCCACCTTGCGGACGTGGTCATATTTTCCCATCCATGCATTCTTTTTAATTCTAATTGTACAACTTAGCCGAAAGTTGGATAGGTTGATCCACCCCTGGACCGATAGCAAAAAAAAAAATTTAGTAAAGTAGGTGTATTAATACGTGTTTGTAGTGACTTTTCGTCTACAGCGTTGGCAGTCGTGTAGGGGGGGGGGGGGTTCTTGATTAAAGAGTTGGTCTATATGGAGCCACAAAATTTTTTATGTAACGCACAATAGTATTTTAATATATATATTTTTTTAATTTCAACATAAGTACAATTTACAAATATAATAATTAAAAAATTAAGTATAGTATTTTATTCTTTGGCATATTTATCATTTTAGTGAATTTTTATCAGTAGATGCTGCCATTGTTTAAAAGCTTATTCACAATACTTTGTTAATTATATTTCACACATTATATGACCTTTAAAGTCTCCGCACTTAATTGTGATTTTTCGGAAGTCCTCCCTTTATTTACCTCAGAAAAAACGCGTTCAGTCGCAGCATTTGTTCCTGGTAAGGACAGCGGGTACTACACAATTTTTAGTGCATTATTGTATGGAACATAGTTTGTTTCAAAGTGATGAAATATTTCTAACCATTTGTTCTCTATTGTAGCTTTTGCTGAAGACCAAAATTTAACCTTTTTCTTGTCAATATTTTTTTTTTTTTAATAATGATACTTTATTAAAATGATCATTTTCGGAAATATTACTATACGGAAAATTTTGAGTAATATCATCGAATGATTTTTGCACATCATTCCAATTAAGTTCTGAATTTTCCGTAATGCAAGTCGTGAGTGTCACTTTTAAGGCCGGCGCTAGACTCTTTGACGCCTCTATAAAATACAGTATAAATTATACAAGTACTGTCTGCTAAATTCAAGAACATTTATGAAATATATTAATTACGTAAAATATCTGAACAGTTGATTTGTTGACGTCACTTGTTTAACTAGCACTAGGACGCAGCACGAAGGGTCTGAAAGGCAGTTACAAAATGATTTCTCTGTTGTCTCTGGTTTTCGTCGTTGTCAGTGATGAAAAATGCCATTGTTCATTAAGTCTGTACAGTGGTGGTCGAATGTTAACAACTGATCAACAATGCGACCTTTGATAAGCAGTCCTTGATAATCACTTTTCGATAATCAGATCTCAACAATTATTTGTTTTTATTGAAGTTTAAGATTGTAAAATTAACAGAAATAACATAAAACCCATATATTACTATTGGTTGGAAAACGTTGACGCTACACGCCGGGCTTCGCTCGCAAATTAACAGCGACCAGAAATAATATTAGAAGAAATTCCAGGTTATGTGCACAAACGACTTGTATAAAATCAATTGCCAGAATACATTCATTAAGTTTGCTTTTTCTAGAATTTCATTTAAAAAAAATATAACATTACGGCTGAAGAAACGTGGAACCACCTTTCAGTAACATGTCACTAATGAAGGGAAGATAAAAAACTTAAAAAAAACTAACCATGGTCTCTGCTGCAACAACTTAGACTTAATTTCAGTTTAGTTAAAACTTCCACTAGTGTTGCTGCTTGACCAAAGTTTATACGTTAGTTTATTTGCTTTTTTTTTCGTATTTTATTGATCATTTTCGTTATTGGTCTTTATTAGTGTTCACGTGAGTTAGCTGGATATTTAAATTGGACATCAGACTTCAGAGATGTTACCTAAGCGAGTATTCTGGCAATTCATTTCTTTGGAGTTGCTTACCTATTTCATAATCTGTATTAAGTTCTTTGGCCGCTATGGACACGATGACCTATGAATATTTGGCCAGCCTCAGACAAGAATGTGATGCTTTCGAAGGAGTTGTTGTTGCGATGGATGCTCGCACTGTATTTAAACAAAATAGAAAGTGTTCAAATTTTGCAGGGTGATAATTTAGTGTCAAATAAGTAAAGTTTGTATTTCAGCCGGTTCAAGTCTGGCAGCAATGGCGTATGAAACAATTATACGATAGCGCGATCGTCCATGTCCGTGTTTAATACGTTTATTAATTATTTCTTTGTTCTTCAAGCTCAAAAGACCTTATTCAGATTTTTCACAGTGAACCAGGATGAAAGACAGGTAAAGTTCGTATGTGGCTAGATCAGGTGAATCTGTCACAACCATTGGCTAAAAAAAAAATAAAAAAAAAAAAGGGGGGGGGGACTATTCTAGAGACGTGACCATATGCGAAAATCGATCAGGGGCGTGCACTAGTTCTTAAATAATATCGCTCAAGGAATGTGCGCACAAATTTTTAGAAGAAAGGGTATTTCTTCCCGAGTCTCTCTCGTTGCGAGTTATTCAGTGTTGCTGACCCCAGCTTAGTACGTGGAACCTTGTTGAGCTGAAATGTAAAAGCTTTTAAATGATACAGGTACATTATGAGTACAAGCATCACCCATACCACTTTCAGTAGCGAATGGATATGGAAGAATTTGAGGTTATAAATCCTTGAGATTTTCTGCATTGTTGGTTCAGTTGGCTGAACTCTGAACGGGGTTAGCTGGCTCGAGTTCTGGTGGCTGAAGAAATTTTCATCAGGACTTGGAAAGGTTGAAGAGGTGGTGGTGCTTCATTCCTAATCAGATCGTGCACCAGTGTCCTGGGCGTTCGAAACTGTTGGTGATTCGTAAGTTGGGTGGGGATGTTAAGCTAGCCGGCCCGCGTTGAGGTGTTTCGGAAGAGTTTGCAAATGGGCCGGCATTGGGTTTCAATCTATCTTTCATTTCTCAACCCAAACAATACTACACTCAACACGCAAACATTCATCAACACTTCAAAAACATTATCACCTTGGGAAAGTCAACGGGACATTCCCATTGAGCTGTTGCCTCCTTATCTTTGCACCCTTGGCTCTTAATGGTCAATCAGGCTGCTTCTCCCTCATGTTCTAAATCATTGAGAGTATCCAAAAGTTAGTAGCTTCCGTAGATGTCTTTCCCCTTACACTGTCTTAGAATTCTACCAATCAAGAAATGGTAGGCTACTACCCTCATGAAATTTGAAATAAATTTTTCAATCAGGACCGCATTTAGGTCTAGGTTACATGGCCTGCAGCCTAGGAGCCCGCATCAAACGCAAAGAAGATAAAAAAAGTAATCAAACACTGAGTTAGTGCCTGCTTAAAACCGGAGGGGACTGTAAATGAAGGGCAAAGAAGAGGTCGACAAAGAAACAAAATAATAGTGATTTTGTTGCACGATAACGCAACACCTCACATGGGCCGCCAAACGTCCAAACTGCAGCAGCGATTCAAGTGGGAGTTGTGGCAACATCCTCCATTCAGTCCAGACTTAGCTCCATGCGATTATCATGTGTTCGGTAAGCTGAAAAAAGGATCTCGGTGGACGACGATTCAGAAACGATGAGGTGAAAGGGGGCGTCTATTAATTACGTAAGGCGAAATGGGGGAGGGGGGGAGGTCCGTCGAAATCTTACCAAACCTCACCAAGAGGAGGGGGGACGGCGCGTTGACGGAAATCTCACGTGAGGATTTTATATTCTTGAAAGGACATTAGAGCCAAAGAAAAAGTCTACAAAAGACCAGATGTCGACTATAAGGGGTAAAAAGGATATACATACCGATTTTAGGGGGTATAACCAACCACAGGACTTGAAGAGCTAAAAACAGTCTCAAAAAACTACCAGGTTGATCAGGAGGTGGGGAGGGGCGGGGGGTTCCCATCAAAATCTCACGTCATCTTGCATCTTTGGGAGAGGGATGTCCGACCAGATCTCACCAAATATCACCAGAGGCTGGGAGAAGGGGGGGTCCGTAATTCCGGAAAAAACGCCTCACGTCATTAATGGACGCTCCAAAAGCAGGTGTCTCCAGGTGGTTTCATAAAGCTGGAGGTGATTTCTACGCATGTGGAAGCGGAAAGTTGGTTGATCGTTCCGAGAAATGTTCAGTCTCTTAGGGATTGTGGAAAAGTGAACTTACATTGTATGTTGTCATAGCCGTGTTGCCTATATGTAGGTGGTTTCATACGTAAATGGCCATAACTTGGAAGTGTAACTTTTAGATTCGCCATCGCTCTTCTAAAGGCGCATTCCCACGATCCCTTGTAACGAAGGCGAGACGAGACGGGACCTCATTAGCCGAAGTGTAGGGATGACCGCGGGCCGCAGGTTAGTCCCAACTTACCTCGCAGCCACCTCCACACCACGTTGCCTAGTGTCGTTTGGCACAGAGCATTTTGCAGCAACAGGGGTGCGCACAGCTGCTGCAAACCGATGGCAACAGCGCACCGCTACACACGCCTGTGATGTTTACCGACTCAGAGTGGGTAGCTGCGTCTCGTCTCCGCTAGCAGAGGCGGCCCTGTTCCCATGGCGTGTGGTTGAGTATTCGTCCCGTCCCGTCTCGCCTTCGTTACAAGGGATCGTGGGAACGGACCTTAAGTAAAGTTTAGTTTAAAGTGGACTCTGCTGCCGTTACTGAAGTTACACCTTATATACATTGTATGGCTGACACGTGATTTCTTTTCGCAGGTATAGGGGCGCCGATACGGAGCTAGTGCTGCTGTTGATAGACACGACCTTGGGCTTCATGGCGGTGATCTACGTCATGATGAGGGCGGGCGACTGGTCGCTGGAGGCTGCCCACCAGCACAGGCGCTTCGAGATGGGGAAGCAGTGGAGGGCAGAGCGCCTGTAAGATACGACGCTACTCTGCGAATTACAGTCCCAACCTTCCTGCGCAGTCCGAGCTACTGCAGTATTTTCTTTTACCTGACTCCCACATACTCCGAATCATCTCCTGAATTTGAGGTCATGTAACTGCTAGAGCATTTGTGGAAATCGGTGTTCACTAGTGTGTGGGTATTGCAGAGAATCTGCGTGCGCTAATCTCGTGTAGTAATGAAACTGAACATTAAATTTCGATCAACGAGTTCAGCAATACGAATGTTTGTTTTATAAATTTGCACACTAATTTATAGTTCTGAAAATTGTTTCGTGATTTTCTACGTTCAGTTCATATATACAATGTTCAGCTAAAACATGATCACCTGCATATTACTGTGTTGACCCATCTTTGTAGCGCAATACAGCACCGATTCGGCATGGCATGGATTCGAGAGGTCCTTGTTAGATTTCAGGAGTTGTCTGGCACCAGACGTCTACGCTCACGTCACGCAATTCTCTTAAATTACGCGCCGGTGGTTTGTGGGCGCGGAAACTGGGAACGAGCATCTCGGAAACGGTGAGGCTGGTCGGCTGTTCGGCATGGGGCCCGTAGCAAATGTAAAGAAGGGGCCCTTGGTTGGTCTTCGCAGTGGTAGAGGAAACAAGAGGCCCCTAGAAGAAACAGGGCCCGTAGCATTTGCTAACTACTGTTACGTGGCTTATCCGGTACTGCTGTTTGCGTGCTACTGTAGTGACTATCTATGCAGAGTGGTTGAAGGCGACAAGGTGGTAGACGTTCACGCTTCATTACAGAACGTGGATGTCGGAGGCTTGCCCACACTGTAAAGCGGCTTAGGTGGCGATCTGTGGTAGATCTGACAGCAGAGTACAATGCTGGTGCAGGCACAAGCATTTCGGTGCACACTGTCGGATCTCCACATATCGCCGCATATCCCGCTTTACAGAGCGGGCAAGCCTCCGACCTCCACGTTTTGTGATGAGGCGTGGACGTTCACCACATTGTCGCCCAGTCGTGGATTCACCGTCCTTCATAGATGCTCACTACAGTAGCACGCGAACAGCCGACCAGCCAACCAGCCTCGCCGTTTCAGAGATGCTCGTTTCCAGGTGACGCGCCCACATACCACCGGCCCGTAATTTAAGGAAATTGCGTGAAATGTGCGTAGACATTTGGTGTCGGACAACTCTGGAAACCTAATGACTCTTTGAATCCATGCCACGCCGAATCGCTGCTGCATTGTGGTACAAAGAAAGACCAACACACTGAGAAGCAGTTGGTCATAATGTTTTGGCTGATCAGTATAATTCCAAGAGCACAAAACTCGCCGCCCAAGCGGGAAAAATGATGCACACAGGGGAGAGTGTAACTGCGTTTTCAGCTGAGCTCTGTGTATTGTTTCTGAACATTTCGATACGTACCTCGGTAACCGTTTATTACAAAAACTTGACCGATGTACTATACTAACGCTGAAAATGCGTTCTACAACTTTCATAGATCGTCTTGACTCGATACCTTTGATAATTTTTCAGAAAATCTGGATTAATATCAAAATAAGTAATGTTTCTTACCTGTTTCATGACAAAACGTGAATTTGTTTTTAGTTTTATACAATAATTACGTCAAAAAGTACGTTTATTCAATGGTTAGCACTCTCCGAATTATTTAGAGGGCAAAGAAATAATACTGAGGTTGATAGTTTAAAAGCTACAAGACGTTTATGTTGATTATAGCATTTAAGCCCTACTGACCTGAAGGAAAAAACACTATTTCCTCGCCGATGGGGACTTTTCAGGAATTGGTTCTTACGTAGTACTAAATAACGTCTGTGCCAATTTTCAGTTCTATTCATTTGTAGTTGTTGCGACGTGTATCTCGACAACAGGTTGTCATAGACAAACTATATTCAATTTTAACGCTGAAATTGTGTACTACAACTTTTGTTACATGTCTTGACTCGGTAACTTCAATACTTTTTCAGCTATACAAAGTTTTTTTTTAAGTCCTGTTTTGAACCGTGTACTTTTACACAATAATTATGCCCAATACTACATTTTTTTTTTTTTTTGCAGTTGTTAGCCTCTTCCAGTCGTCAATGGTTTAATAAAATATCACTAAAGCTGATATTTTTAAAAATGTTAAGAGTTTGCCCTTTTGAATTGGGCGGGGGCGGGGAAGAAGAAAATGACGCGGACACTCCAGAGATGGAGACTTTTCAGGATTTTTCTCGGGTATAAAGGAATGTCTGTGTCAAATTTCAACTCCACGTTATTTTCTTTGAAGTTACTCCTAAAATCTGCTTATAACTGGGCTAATGGTACATTGGTAATTCTCAAATTTTCACTGCAGGGGCGTAGCTGTCGGTGGGTTAGGCGGTGCTGCGCACCAGACCCCCCAAGCACGGGGGGCCGGGGGCCCCATAAAACTTATAAAACTTGGTAGAGCAAAAAAATAAAAATAAAAAAAAGCCCGGGGCCCTTGTTAACCTAGCTACGCCACTGTCTCACTGATAAGATCATGGACTTCATAACACATTTATTCAACATAAATGTACGGAAAGTCAAATAACCGTTAAATATAGCTGCTCAAACAGGATGTCTCTACCACTACAATGTCTGATCACCTGCCTACTGACTATTGTCTAGTCTGCAGTCCTACTCACTCACGAGCGGAGGTCCGTCCCCGACACAGCTGGCCAGCATTCAAGGCTATGTGACTTCCTGCTACCTCTGCACTGAAAATATTAATTCTTACGTCAAATGAACAAAATACTTTGCAAATGAATCCTCAAATACAAGATTATTCATTGTTTTACATAGATTTTAAACAGGTTGATTCCATGATGTACAAAATTTTACGGATGATAGAGAAGGGTAAATGTATCAATCTGAGGTAGGGACCCTGGTCCGGAAACGACAGTAGAAAATTATGAGCGAAAATCTATTCAAATTCCGTCTTAGCCTCGCGCAGTGCTCAAACTAGGGGCCCCAACTTCCGATCCCTGACGTACAAAATTCCCGCCTAATACTCCTTAACACCCTCAGATAATTTCCCGTTGTTGATGGACTAGTAACGGCGCACGTAGCTTGATGTTATACAGGTCGAAAATCCCAAGTCTACTGTATACTAATAAAGAATTTCATTTACCTGCACAAGTTTCTCGTGCTGCTACAGTTCTAAATGACGTTTCGCAGCCTCAACACAAATTTGGTATGTTCTCACAAAGTTCTGTAGTACCAGTTAAAAAATCCCGGTGTCGTTTAAACAGTGGCGCAGGTAGAGAGAATTCTTGCCAGGAGATCCTGTTCAGTCTCGACAGGCGTCTCGTACACAAGACTTTTAACATGGAGAAGTCACGTGTGGTGAGATCAGGGCCACTAAACAGGATCTCCCCTGCCTGGCCACTTTTCAGGGAATGTCTGATCCAGATATTCACGAACCGTGAGTCCAAAGTGAGGTTGGGCTCAGTCATGTTGCAACTACTTGCGTTGACGAATAACAAATGGGATATTTTCCAGGAACCTGGGTAGTCTGGGGGCGTGACTATTTTTTATTAAATCTGGAGCCAGGTGAGATTTTGCCAGATTCACCCATATTTTGAGCTCGAGTAATTAATGGATGTCTGTTCCGGTTCATGAATTCCACTGTCAGAGATATCGGAACAATTTCCGTTTATAACTTTCGACTCACTCGTTTCCAAAGCAACACCGACTGCCTCAAATCGATAAATTTACCCATCTCCACCTTCCCTGAAAGTATGTAAAATTATCGCAGAAACACTCTGTTTATACAGGGTGTTTCAAAAAGGACTTTACAACTTTGAAAATTCATATAAATTTTATGAAACAAGGTACAGAGCTGGTTTTGGTGTTTAAAGGAAAGCACTTCAAGTTTTTTTTACCTTAAACTAAAGATGTTCTATGTGGCTTCCGTTGGTTATTCTGCAGACATCCCATCGGTAGTCGATTTCTTCCCAGACTCGCACTAGCATTTCAGGTGTAACTTGCTCAGCAGCAGCGTAAATTCTTGCTCTAAGTTCAGGTAGAGTGGCCGGCAAAGGAGGTACGTACACCACATCTTTTATGAAACCCCAGAAGAAAAAATCTAGCGGTGTCAGGTCTGGGGAACGGGGGGGGGGGGGGCATGCAGTTGGCGCATCACGCCCAATCCATTGACCTGGAAAGCGGTCATTGAGAAAATCACGGATATCTGTCGGATAGTGTGGTGGTGCACCATCTTGCATAAAGAAAACATTTCGTTCTCGGTCATCCTCATCGATCTGTGGTATCAAAAACTGTTGCAACATATCAAGGTACACTATCCCGTTGATGGTTCTCTCTTGGAAAATAAAAGGGCCCGTACATTTTCCTCTTGCTCAACGCAAAAAAAAAAAAAAAAAAAAAAAAAAAAACAAAAAAAAAAGTTCGCTTTAGGGCTATCACGAACATGTTTCAATGTTTCATGTGGATTTTCACTGCCCCAAATCCTACAGTTGTGTGTGTTAACCTTGCCCTTTAAGTGAAAAGTTGACTCATCAGAAAAGATTGTTGTCCAAGAAATGTTCATCATCCACTCGATTTAACATATCCACACAGAAGTTCCTACGTGCAATCTTATCAGTGTCTTTAATTGCTTGTAAAAGCGAATATCGGTACGGTTTCAAATGCAAACGTTTTCTCAACACACGCCAAACCGTCGTATGTGGGACTTGCAGCTCACGAGATGCACACCGGGTCGATTTCGTAGGGCTGTTGACAAAACTTTTTCTCACTTACTCAACGACCTCGTCAGATGTACTTGGACGACCTGAGGATTTTTTATGTTTTACTGAGCACCCTGTTTCTACAAAACATCTATGCCACTCATAAATTGTAGTCCTACTAAGAGGATCTTTAGCGTACTTGGTACGAAAATTACGCTGAAATGTTGTCGCAGACTTCGATTCTTCAAAACCAAAACACACAGCTAGCACGCTCGGGTCCAATTAAGGCAGCCATCTTTAACTTAACTGCCGCTAGTGCTTGTGTGGCGCGATTAGGCACTAGCGGACTACGCGTGTCAAAACTTGAAGTGTTTCCTTTAAAACAACACCAAAACCAGCTCTGTACCTTGTTTCATAAAATTTATATGAATTTTCAAAGTTGTAAAGTCCTTTTTGAAACACCCTGTTTATATATCTGCGTCACACCTGGAGAGATCTATTGTCTAAGATACTTAGTTTTATAACGTATTTTCTATGCCGTTAAGTTTTTATGACAAACTTGAAGTACCTGGGAATTTTCTGTTGGTAGAGCAGCACTAGTTCGTGAAGAGACGGCTTCTGCGGAATCGGATCAGCCGTTGCTGTCGCCTGAGCGGTCTGCACCTCCAGAAGCAGTTTCTTCAGCAGCGATTCCCAGTGAGAGTCAAGCCGCTGCGGAGCACACTGTGGAGATTCCGAAGCTGTCCCACCACGTCACTTTCGATGTGCCCGAGTCAGCTGACGAGAAGGAGCCGGTCGAACGTACGGGCGAGCCGTCCTCTTCGGATGAAGACCTCCAACATGAAGAATCGCGACTACTCCATCCCCACCTCGTCGCCAAACACAAACATTTCGGCCGACTAAGGCACTACGTTAACCGTCTCAGCAGTTCTGGAAGCAGCAGCAGTGAAATATCGTCTAGGGACGAGGTGGTTATCCCAGACGTAGTATTCACGACCGAGCCAGCGGTACCGATCCGCAGCATCCTGAAGCATCACACCGAATCTGTCGTGATCGATGTGGAAGGTGTAGAGGAATCTGCGTCCATCTCTGCCACCCTTCGGCCACCAACGTCTCCTCGACTTCTTCACAAGGACGTGCACGCCAAAAGTTCGACCATCAAGAAACGGTCCGTGGAGGAGGGTGATCACCCAGAACCCTCAGTTTCGACAGGAACGCTGTATCGTAAAAATTCGATGAGACCTCGTCCGTGTGATCCGATTCCAGATTACAAATCTCACAGACGGGTTTCGAAAGTCCTGGAAGCGGTGACTGAGAGACTGATGTTCGAAGAGTCTCTGTCGAGTGAAACTGCAGAGTCCAGCCGCAGCACTTCGCCTAGATCCATGTCCCGCACCCCATCAATCGCAGATCCGGCAGCAGGAAAGGAAACTACGGAGTCTTTGCCTCCTGAAATGTCGTCTGGAAATGTCGAGTCAGGCCCAAATATCGACTGGAGAAAGACAGGAGCGATTCCACGGTCTCCGGGGTATCGTGGACCACCCCAGAGAGAATCTTCAGAGTCCGATGAAGAGAAGTCACGTGCTGGTAGTGGGAAGAAGAAAAAGGCTTTCCGTCGAGACCGACACGCCGGCAGCTCGGCAAGGTCGAAGGGTTCAGATACAGAGCATGACGAGGGAGAAGACGTCACCCTGTCAAGGTCGTACGCCTTTAGTCACAGATCTGAAGGTTATTCCGAAATGACTACGCCATCGACAAACTCTGGTGATGCTTCGCCGTCATACCAATCGTTGCCTCCATCGAGAAGGTGGCACTACGATGAAAGTTGACCCTGGAGTGCAGGTTTAGTGATGGCATCCTCTCGGTGACCATTTATTTGTAAACTTTTGAGCCGAAAGATGTTACCCTCGTTGTTACACGAAAGTCGTGTGAGGAAGGATTAATGTGAAATTTGGTGAAATATACATATGCATCAGCTGGAGATTTCAGGCCACCAGAAATGGAATTACTACGCACCTGTAAGATGAAGAGCTTTGAAGTATTCTGAGAGCTCAAAAATAGGAATTTACTCTGAAGATATTCTCAATTTCTGTTGGCGCGTAAACAACAATGAGACTGGGTAGCTGCCGTATGCAGTTTATACGGGTTTTAACTTTTTAGATGTAATCACTAGCATATCGATATTCGGAGCATCCAAATGGTTCAACATATCTGCATGGAGTTAAGATTTTACAATGACTGTTTTTTACGAATCGAAATATCTTGGCATGGAAATTAATTTTTACGCCTGCAATTTATAAACGAATTATGCTTGTATTTTATACATTGTATGTTATGTATCATATTCATGTGAAGATGTTTTTGTAACACCTGAAAAATCGCATTTTGACATAAAATTATTTAAATTTAAGAGTTGTCTTTTGCTTTTCGTCCATACCCAGATAGTGACTAGAGTATCAGGCTCTAAAATGAGGTTTTAAATCTAGTGTCCGAAATTACCAGATATCTTCAGAGAGAATTCAATTGCAAAGTTTTGTTTTTTGATATTTTTGTTATTGCTTTGTCTAAATGATTGTCCATTGTCAATCATCTCATTGGGCAGGGGATAGGAAAAGTTTTCAGAATCATTCATTTATTCGAGAGGCTGATGGGGGTATGTACGAGAGAATTGAGGGGGTAATGGGTTACAAAACTTCAGACAGGCCAGTGTGGTGCGCTAAGTATTCACAGCTGGCAATCCCTACTTGCAGCCATTTTTACGTAGTAATACATACTTTTTAAATTCGTTACATGTCCCTTTGAATTGAATTAATTTATTCGTAAAAACAAATGAACGAAATTTATTTAAAAATATCAATTTTTGAAATAATATTTCTATAAGGTGGTTTTATTATTATTTTTTTTTTTACCAAACAGCCTATATCTCCCTTGATAACTAACCGAAATCTATGACTGCTGTATCATTTTAAAGTTTAAGGTCTCCACTTTGATTACATATTTTAAGAAAGGAATTTTTATGAATTTTACCTTTAAAGGGTAAAAACGTCAATATCTCTAAAATGCTATTTTTTGTACCACGATCTATATCCCTGCATTACTAACCGAAATCGATAAATGAAGTATCATTTTAGATATTAAGAGCTCCCCTTCAGTGACATCATATATTAAGAAAAGAATTGATCGGAATTTGAATCTTAAAGGACAAAAGTATCAATATTTCTTCAACGTGTTTTTGTCTCAAGAGCCATTTCTCAATTTATATCTGATACAGATAAATGAGGTATCATTTTAAAGAGTAAGGTCTCCGCCATGGTCACATCATATTTCAAGAAAAGAATCTTTTGGAATTTGACTCTAAAAAGGCCAAACTATCATTTAGATAACTTTTTTTTTTGTTTTTTTTTTTTTTGTTTGTTACGAGCTATTTGTCTCCATAGATATCTAATGGAAATTGAGAAATGAGCTCTTATTTGACAGATTAAGATTTCCGCCTTGGTCAAATCATATTTTAAGAAAAGAATTTTATGGAATTAGACGCTTACAGGGAAAAGTATCAACATTTCTACAATGCATTTTTGTGTCGCGAGCCATATATTTCCTTTGATATCTAACCGATAGAGAGGTATAATTTTAAAGATTAAGGTCTCAGGCTCGGTCACATAATTTAAGAAAGGAATTTTTCGTAATTCGATCCTTAAAGGGCAAAAGTATCAATATTTCTACAAGCGATTTTGTCACGAGCCATCTATCTTCCTTGAAATCAAACCAATATAGATAAATGATGTAACATTTTAAAGATCTCCACCGTGATCACACCCTATTTTAAAAAAGGAATTTTTCGGAATTCGACCCTTAAATGGAAAAATTATCATTATTTCCGTAACGTATTTTTTTTTTTTATCATGAGCCATTTATATCCCTTGATATCTAACCGAAATAGATAAATGAGCTATCATATTAAAGATTAAGATCCTCTGCTTTGTTCACATAATTTCTTAAGAACGAAATTTTTCGGAATTTGTCCCTTGCAGGGCAAAAGTAATAACTGTGAAAGTCGCGCGTTTGAGACAGTTCAGAGCCTAACCGCTAGATAGCAGAAGCACATATCAAAGAGAAATTAATAACCTGTTTCGCTGGTGTCGACTTTTGTTATGTACCTATTACACTAAACAATTGAAACAAATGTGGCCGTTATTCTTTTATCTTATTACAAGCCCACCAACGTTACTATTCATTGTACGATTATTCGCAAAATTTTCGCACGGTACATCTAGTTTATATTAAAAGTAGTAGGCAACCAGGCAGAATCGTATTCTCCTATCAATAACTAAATATAAAATGCATTTGTTAAAAAAACAGATGGACTTAGAAAACATGCAGCCGGAACTTAGATTATTTGTTTGTTTGCCCAGATTTCTGGTCGTTAGCGAATAAATAAGATTTTACCAGGTTAAACGTTTTTTAAAGCAACCAATGTGGCAACAACGCTAAAAATTCCCACGGTTTACGCAAGCCATCATTAACTGTCCAAAGATGTCTTAGAGGAAGAATTAGTCTTGGAAGAAAGAAAATCATCAAGAGGAAGAATAGCATCAAAAGAAGTAGAGGTGATATACGAAAAGGTCAGTCAGGTTCTGACCCAATCAGATTTCCCCAGTCTAAGCAAGTCTACCGTGTGTTTCAAAAATGACCGGTATATTTGAAAAATCAATAAAAACTAAACGCTCAGCGATAGAAATACACCGTTTGTTACAATATGATTGGGAGAACAGTAAATTTTCAGGCAGACAAACTTCGAAATTAGTTAAGATTTTCAACAACAGACGGCGCTGCAGGCGATTTCAAAGATATAGAAGTAAACGCAGTCTGTGAGTTCGCCATTCTGTAAGTCGTCTTTCTGCTGTAATCGTGTGCTGTTCACAGATTGCAAGTTTGCCGTGAAAAAATGGTGGAAAATATCGTACTTTAGATTTTTCCACACTGCAGCGCCATCTCTTGCTGAAAATTGTAACTAATTTCGAAAGTTTGCCTGAAAATTTACTGTTGTCGCAAGCAACAAACCGTATATTTCTATCGCTGCCCGTTTAGTTTTCATTGATTTTTCAAATATGCCGGTCATTTTTGAAACACCCTGTATTTAACTATTAAGTTACGGGGCGCGAGCCAGAGCTATTTAACATAGAAGGAAAAAGAAAACCAGGAACAGAAGCCGGCCTCGATTTAAGGCATAAGCGAGTGAAAAATTTGTTTTGTAGATAGTAATCAGTGACTGGAATAAATTACCGGGAGAGGTGATGAATAATTTATCAAGAGCGCTGAAAGACTTTAAAATTAAAATTCGTAAAAGTAGGCGTGTACAATTAGGGGGGAAAATGGGTGTGTAGGGAAATTACCTCTGGAACGTGCGCTCCATCAGAATCGACCATTACTGAGCCAGAACCATAAGAATTCTACGTTAATAATACGCAGTGCAATAGTAGTAATTGTAAACATTAATTATAATAATGTGAAGGTGATTTTGAACACTGCCATAACTACTTGAAACATTTAAATCCAATAAACTGTTTACATAATAATAAAAAATATGATGAAATATACACCGAGCTTAATTTGTGCTCTGTTGTTAATGACGGGTTGGGGCTAGAATTGCAGAATCGAAAATGAAGTGGAAAAAAAAATTGCTATAAAATAGTCTATTGGTACTAATGCTGTTCATGAGTGATTGTGTTAGTGGTTTACAGTGAAAAGTTGTTAGCAGAT
This sequence comes from Vandiemenella viatica, assembly GCA_031002005.1. Lineage (NCBI taxonomy): Eukaryota > Metazoa > Arthropoda > Insecta > Orthoptera > Morabidae > Vandiemenella > Vandiemenella viatica. Next base: position 254,156,540 of record CM061919.1, read on the forward strand.
TACATAATACAGGGTCAGTTAAAAAGGACTTTACAACTCTGGAATGATATACAGGGTGATTCAAAATAACATGTACAAAATGACATGGTAGATCAGTCATACAATAAGAATCAAAAATTGCATAGGAACATAAGCTCGCAACTGCGATCCGGAGCGTCTA